>JARQOD010003514.1:0-63926 GCA_033576555.1 Oophaga sylvatica | reverse complement strand
TCGCCAAAGAAACAGGGGAGGCTTTGCCCTTCCGAACCTATGGGCATATTATCAGGCCTCTTTAGTCAAGCAAAGTTTTTATTGGTTCAGCGAAGGGGAAAGCGCAGCTTGGAAGGATCTTGAGCTTGCCTATAACAACTATTCTCCATTACAAGAGGTCTTTGTTAGACATATTTTTAACCCGAAGGCTAAAGAACATAAACATCCAACTGTAGGGAGTATCTTGGAGGCTTGGAAAAAACTAGTCAAATTAAAAAAAAAGAGGAAAAAATTTCTATCCTGATGAACCTCCCTCTTAAATTCTTGACTCTTTTTTACAAATGTCCGATACCTTCCAACTGGACAACTTACAATATAAAGAAAAAAGGGGACTTGGGAGATGGTGTGCATATCACTTCCTTTTCTAATCTGAAGGACAAATTCCATATTCCGGCAAATGAGTTCATGTCATTTCAGCTGATAAAAAATTGTCTTCAACAATTATTGAATAGTAGGTCCATAAATTACAATATTATTTACCTATTAATAAATAACCCCCAACTTAAAAACAATTGGACACTTAAAAATGTGTATCTTCATTTTAACAAGGACCTGGTGTTTTCTCCTGATACTTGTTTAAAAAGATGGGAAGTGGATTTGGGTTCACCCATTATCCCAGCTCAATGGGAACATGCTCTCAGAGTATCTAATAAATCCACGACTACCATGAGTTCACATGAGTCATATTTGAAACTGGTAAACAGATGGTATTACACACCCCTAAGATTATCCCATATAAACAATGATATTTTACCTCTTTGTTGGAGGGATTGTCAGTTAAAAGGGTCTACTTACCACATTTTCTGGAGTTGCCCTAAGTTGAGCAAACTATGGCTGCAGGTAAAATTCCATGTCAATTCTCTGTCTAAAGAATTCATTGATATGACCCCTCGTATGGCACTCTTATCCTTAGAATAAGAAAACATTAGTCCTACAATCAAATTAGTAATCATATGTGTGGCCCAGCTGCGCTTGGTACACATGTGCTCTGGAGAATGCACAGATAAGGTAACTGTGAAGCCTGATATTCATTCACGTCACTCACATTTCCCAACACAACCACTAGAGGGATATAGGGATATATAAGGTAGTGACACGTAGCAGAGTGAGTCTTTTCTAGTCAGAGCTCAGTCTGAGCTAGACAGAAGTAGTCAGTCAAGCCTAGGGTGGCTCAGGAGTGAGTCATCCATCCATCTTCGGTTCAGTCTTGGAGGGAGAGGAGTGAAGATTGATTCCTATGGAGCTTTGGTAGCTCATTTCATACAGAAGTGGAGGCTAGTACGGGTGAAGTGAAACATCCTAGCCTAGTCAGAGCTACACCTCAATCTGCTACTCAGCACCAGCTGCCTGTGTTCCTAAGAACGAGGAAAGTAACTCTCGGAGCTACAGCTCTTATACAGTCTGACGAAGCGTCCTGTGAGCTGCTCTGGACAGAGTCTGTGAAGGAAAGAAGGAAGGGACTACAGCAGTAACACCAACGAGTCAACTGAGGGCAGGTCAGTGAGCACTGAAGGAAAGTTGACAACTACACTCACTGCTACCCGTGCTTATGTTAAGGGCGAGAGCAGGGCGACAGGCGAGTGGAGAAGGAAGAGTGACTAAGGTGACAGATCACCCTCACTCAGCTTAACCGGACACCGGGGTCCGAAGCATTGCTAGTACTTCACGTCTAGTGATAAGAAAACCGGAGGCCTTGCTGGACTTCAAGTCGCAGAAGGTAGCCCTAAGCGCTGATACGTAACCGGAGTCAGGGAGAACAGGGACTTTGAGCCAGTGCACCGCAAAAGTAAGGACTTAGTTCTTTCCAACATCTGATAATCAGAGACATAGAAGGCTCCACCACAATGTTGGCCGGGCGTAGTTGCTATTGAAAGAGTTGCACTTGACTTTATGCAAGTTTGTACTCACATACACTTTAAGGAGAAAGGAGGCCTCTAACCTGCTCAACAGTTTCCTGAATGTGCATTCTCCAACCTGGCCAGTTTCCCGGACATACCTGCAACATCTACAAGTAAAGGTATGGAAAGAGATTGCCTTGTGTGAGACTGCTTTATTATCTACACTCCGCATCACCATAGACTTTGAGGGAACAGTCCCACCTGTGGGGGACTTAACATCTAGCTGCCATTAACATCCCCTCAGAGATCTACCCTGCAGCGCTGGTCTTATTGATCAGAAACCACAGGTGGCGTCACGAACTATTATCTTTATAATCCCCTGTAAATACCCCCCTTTGTATGACCGCCAGGGCCACGGACCGAGCTCTGCTGCCAGTGACATTCCCCATAGACTTCCATGGGCTCGGTTCCGAGTACCCCATAGCCCTGGTACCACCACTGGTGTGCGCGTCATCTTCTGGCGTCACGAACAGGATACAAAGCTTGCAAATTGTGAGTCCTGTGTGCCTATTGAACTGTTTTGTGCAAAAGACTGTTTGCTATTTTTGTGATTTTGGCACCATTTCGCATTTTACCGCATATTCGCGCCCTGAGGCTGTGAAGAAGGTGGAGTGCCTTCGTGGGCGACCCCCCCCTGTGGCGCGAAAGTATGGCCCCCCTCTCAAATGCTACTATAATGTGAGATCCTACCACTGCAAGGAGACCGCCTCCTCTTCATTTCTATGCAAAAAGAGGAAGCGCAATCCGCCTCCACGGAAGAGACCAGACTGTTCCAGATGGAAAACACAGTCTGGCCTGGAGAGAGATGCGGAAGGACAGGAGCAGCTATGTGGAGGAGCGGCGGCGCGCAGGCCCTGTTCCCCAGAAAAGCTACTGCCTGTGCCGGAGCCGTCCCCAGTACGGGACCTTCAACAAACCATGCTGGAGTTAAAGGAGGAAAATGCGGCGCTCAGAAAATTTATACAGCGCCATGCAGACATGGAGGAAACGGAGAGATGCTGGCGTGCCCAGAAACAGCGGCTGCTGTGGGACGCAGTGCTCTCTCCTACAGGAACAACGCCATTACCTGAACTTCCTGTGTCACCGCTGCAGAAAGCTGAAGGAAAACCGGAGGCCGACCCCAAAAGAGCTGTACCTGACCCCACCGATGGAGCGGTGGAAGAGAAGGAGGCTGAGGAGGCCCTGCCCGTTCCGGAGTGCCAGCCAGGCCAGGAGGCCGCAGCAGACTACAGTTCCCCGGTAGGAACACCGGAGGGGTCCCAGCCATCTCTGCCAGAAATCGATTGGGAGCAAATGGAGTATCTGGATGACATCACCTATGCTGCAAAAGTGGAAAACGAGCAGCGACGCAGTGATCAGGAGAAGCGACGGCAGCAGGAGGAGAGAGAAGCGCAGCAGATCCGTCAGCGGTACCATGAGGAGTTCCTCGCCGACAAGGAGAGTGTCCGCAGGAATAAAGGTACGCTCCGGGAACCGCGGCGCCAGGGGTGCATCACCGGATTCAAACTCCACAAGGGCTGGGGCTTCATCCATGAGCCGGGCCTGTATCAGGAGATCTTCGTGAGTCGCAGGGATGTAGAGTCCCACCTGCCCATCGGACACCCGGGAAGGGATCTCATAAACGGGGACATCGTTAGCTACACACGTCACTGGGGTCTAAAAGGATGGTATGCCCTAAACGTCTCTATTGTCAGCGACCCCGTCCCCGACGCTGGTAACGTACACCATGCCGCAGCGTCCCAATCCCGGGCTCCCACAGTGCCAGGCCGTGCACCAGCATCGCCCCCTGCGTACTCCTCTCCACCCAGATCTTGCTCTGCATCGCAACCTGTGACCACTTCAGCATCGCCCCCTGCGTACACTTCTGCATCGCAATCTGCGACCATTTCTGCATCGCAACCTGAATTGTACACTGCGGCACCTTCTACAACGCAACCTGCGTTCTACTCTGAGGATGTACCCGTTGGGTCCTTGGAGGATCAAACAAAAGATGTAGCTACGCAAACATACATTGCAGGACACGATCTTCTTGTGATGGGTTCCCAAGGGCATTGAATACTTCTGGCCCCAGGGATGGAAAAAGTAATTGTCATAAGCAAGAAAGATGAAAAACAGTAGGACCCAGACAGGGGTTTACTGCACCTGAACATGTATAAAGTTGAAGAAGTTTTATTGAAGAAAAATTTGCACTTTATTGAAATGTGATTTCTCTTGATATGTGAAATGTGTTTTTCATATGCAAAGGACTGCGTGGCTGTGGACTGTGCCAGCCCAAAAACTTTATTGTAAATAGTTCGCACTTCGGTGCCCCATCTTGGTTTTACATAAAGCCTTACTACCTCTGAAGAAAAACCCGTATGGTGTGGCCTAGAGTGAGGTCTGCAGCAATAAAGTCCTGCAGCCCACCCAGGACCCACGTGGGAGGTTTTTGGTGCGGGTCCTCCACAAGAATCTTGTCTTATACTGTATATATTTATTGAAAAGTATTTTTGATAATTTTCTAATGTCCATTGTACAAAATGTAACGTTAAAGAGTCCTTACCTCCCGCAAGGGATGAGTTTAAAATGTTAATGTTATATGCAAAACAAAAATGTTTTTTCTTTTCTATTTCAGCCCGGGAGTGCTGAGTTTAACTCGGGGGGGATGTGTGGCCCAGCTGCGCTTGGTACACATGTGCTCTGGAGAATGCACAGATAAGGTAACTGTGAAGCCTGATATTCATTCACGTCACTCACATTTCCCAACACAACCACTAGAGGGATATAGGGATATATAAGGTAGTGACACGTAGCAGAGTGAGTCGTTTCTAGTCAGAGCTCAGTCTGAGCTAGACAGAAGTAGTCAGTCAAGCCTAGGGTGGCTCAGGAGTGAGTCATCCCATCCATCTTCGGTTCAGTCTTGGAGGGAGAGGAGTGAAGATTGATTCCTATGGAGCTTTGGTAGCTCATTTCATACAGAAGTGGAGGCTAGTATGGGTGAAGTGAAACATCCTAGCCTAGTCAGAGCTACACCTCAATCTGCTACTCAGCACCAGCTGCCTGTGTTCCTAAGAACGAGGAAAGTAACTCTCGGAGCTACAGCTCTTATACAGTCTGACGAAGCGTCCTGTGAGCTGCTCTGGACACAGAGTCTGTGAAGGAAAGAAGGAAGGGACTACAGCAGTAACACCAACGAGTCAACTGAGGGCAGGTCAGTGAGCACTGAAGGAAAGCTGACAACTACACTCACTGCTACCCGTGCTTATGTTAAGGGCGAGAGCAGGGCGACAGGCGAGTGGAGAAGGAAGAGTGACTAAGGTGACAGATCACCCTCACTCAGCTTAACCGGACACCGGGGTCCGAAGCATTGCTAGTACTTCACGTCTAGTGATAAGAAAACCGGAGGCCTTGCTGGACTTCAAGTCGCAGAAGGTAGCCCTAAGCGCTGATACGTAACCGGAGTCAGGGAGAACAGGGACTTTGAGCCAGTGCACCGCAAAAGTAAGGACTTAGTTCTTTCCAACATCTGATAATCAGAGACATAGAAGGCTCCACCACAATGTTGGCCGGCGTAGTTGCTATTGAAAGAGTTGCACTTGACTTTATGCAAGTTTGTACTCACATACACTTTAAGGAGAAAGGAGGCCTCTAACCTGCTCAACAGTTTCCTGAATGTGCATTCTCCAACCTGGCCAGTTTCCCGGGACATACCTGCAACATCTACAAGTAAAGGTATGGAAAGAGATTGCCTTGTGTGAGACTGCTTTATTATCTACACTCCGCATCACCATAGACTTTGAGGGAACAGTCCCACCTGTGGGGGACTTAACATCTAGCTGCCATTAACATCCCCTCAGAGATCTACCCTGCAGCGCTGGTCTTATTGATCAGAAACCACAGGTGGCGTCACGAACTATTATCTTTATAATCCCCTGTAAATACCCCCCTTTGTATGACCGCCAGGGCCACGGACCGAGCTCTGCTGCCAGTGACATTCCCCATAGACTTCCATGGGCTCGGTTCCGAGTACCCCATAGCCCTGGTACCACCACTGGTGTGCGCGTCATCTTCTGGCGTCACGAACAGGATACGAAGCTTGCAAATTGTGAGTCCTGTGTGCCTATTGAACTGTTTTGTGCAAAAAGACTGTTTGCTATTTTTGTGATTTTTGGCGCCATTTTCCGCCATTTTACCGCCATATTCGCGCCCTGAGGCGCTGGTGAAGAAGGTGGGAGTGCCTTCGTGGGCGTACCCCCCCCTGTGGCGCGAAAGTTATGGCCGCCCTCTCAAAATGCTACTATAATGTGAGATCCTACCCCACTGCAAGGGAGATCCGCCTCCTCTTCATCTTCTATGCAAAAAAGAGGAAGCGCAAATCCCGCCTCCACGGAAGAGACCAGACTGTTCCAGATGGAAAACACAGTCTGGCCTGGAGAGAGATGGCGGAAGGACAGGAGCAGCTATGTGGAGGAGCGGCGGCGCGCAGGCCCTGTTCCCCAGAAAAGCTACTGCCTGTGCCGGAGCCGTCCCCAGTACGGGACCATCAACAAACCATGCTGGAGTTAAAGGAGGAAAATGCGGCGCTCAGAAAATTTATACAGCGCCATGCAGACATGGAGGAAACGGAGAGATGCTGGCGTGCCCAGAAACAGCGGCTGCTGTGGGACGCAGTGCTCTCTCCTACAGGAACAACGCCATTACCTGAACTTCCTGTGTCACCGCTGCAGAAAGCTGAAGGAAAACCGGAGGCCGACCCCAAAAGAGCTGTACCTGACCCCATCGATGGAGCGGTGGAAGAGAAGGAGGCTGAGGAGGCCCTGCCCGTTCCGGAGTGCCAGCCAGGCCAGGAGGCCGCAGCAGACTACAGTTCCCGGTAGGAACACCGGAGGGTTCCCAGCCATCTCTGCCAGAAATCGATTGGGAGCAAATGGAGTATCTGGATGACATCACCTATGCTGCAAAAGTGGAAAACGAGCAGCGACGCAGTGATCAGGAGAAGCGACGGCAGCAGGAGGAGAGAGAAGCACAGCAGATCCGTCAGCGGTACCATGAGGAGTTCCTCGCCGACAAGGAGAGTGTCCGCAGGAATAAAGGTACGCTCCGGGAACCGCGGCGCCAGGGGTGCATCACCGGATTCAAACTCCACAAGGGCTGGGGCTTCATCCATGAGCCGGGCCTGTATCAGGAGATCTTCGTGAGTCGCAGGGATGTAGAGTCCCACCTGCCCATCGGACACCCGGGAAGGGATCTCATAAACGGGGACATCGTTAGCTACACACGTCACTGGGGTCTAAAAGGATGGTATGCCCTAAACGTCTCTATTGTCAGTGACCCCGTCCCCGACGCCGGTAACGTACACCATGCCGCAGCGTCCCAATCCCGGGCTCCCACAGTGCCAGGCCGTGCACCAGCATCGCCCCCTGCGTACTCCTCTCCACCCAGATCTTGCTCTGCATCGCAACCTGTGACCACTTCAGCATCGCCCCCTGCGTACACTTCTGCATCGCAATCTGCGACCATTTCTGCATCGCAACCTGAATTGTACACTGCGGCACCTTCTACAACGCAACCTGCGTTCTACTCTGAGGATGTACCCGTTGGGTCCTTGGAGGATCAAACAAAAGATGTAGCTACGCAAACATACATTGCAGGACACGATCTTCTTGTGATGGGTTCCCAAGGGCATTGTATACTTCTGGCCCCAGAGATGGAAAAAGTAATTGTCATAAGCAAGAAAGATGAAAAACAGTAGGACCCAGACAGGGGTTTACTGCACCTGAACATGTATAAAGTTGAAGAAGTTTTATTGAAGAAAAATTTGCACTTTATTGAAATGTGATTTCTCTTGATATGTGAAATGTGTTTTTCATATGCAAAGGACTGCGTGGCTGTGGACTGTGCCAGCCAAAAACTTTATTGTAAACAAGCATTCAGCTTTCTCCCATTATGTAGATAGGGCCAAAATTGTTTGGCGATTTGGAACGCGCGGGGTTAAAATTTCGATTCAAAACATAGCCTAGGACGCTTTCGGGTCGAGACGTGCGGGCGTGCAAAATTTCATGCCCGTAAGTGCGACGGTGCGGATTCCAATCCCGGACAAACATACCCACATACATACACACATACATACATTCAGCTTTATATATTAGATAGTTCGCACTTCGGTGCCCCATCTTGGTTTTACATAAAGCCTTTCTACCTCTGAAGAAAAACCCGTATGGTGTGGCCTAGAGTGAGGTCTGCAGCAATAAAGTCCTGCAGCCCACCCAGGACCCACGTGGGAGGTTTTTGGTGCGGGTCCTCCACAAGAATCTTGTCTTATACTGTATATATTTATTGAAAAGTATTTTTGATAATTTTCTAATGTCCATTGTACAAAATGTAACGTTAAAGAGTCCTTACCTCCCGCAAGGGATGAGTATAAAATGTTAATGTTATATGCAAAACAAAAATGTTTTTTCTTTTCTATTTCAGCCCGGGAGTGCTGAGTTTAACTCGGGGGGGATGTGTGGCCCAGCTGCGCTTGGTACACATGTGCTCTGGAGAATGCACAGATAAGGTAACTGTGAAGCCTGATATTCATTCACGTCACTCACATTTCCCAACACAACCACTAGAGGGATATAGGGATATATAAGGTAGTGACACGTAGCAGAGTGAGTCTTTTCTAGTCAGAGCTCAGTCTGAGCTAGACAGAAGTAGTCAGTCAAGCCTAGGGTGGCTCAGGAGTGAGTCATCCCATCCATCTTCGGTTCAGTCTTGGAGGGAGAGGAGTGAAGATTGATTCCTATGGAGCTTTGGTAGCTCATTTCATACAGAAGTGGAGGCTAGTACGGGTGAAGTGAAACATCCTAGCCTAGTCAGAGCTACACCTCAATCTGCTACTCAGCACCAGCTGCCTGTGTTCCTAAGAACGAGGAAAGTAACTCTCGGAGCTACAGCTCTTATACAGTCTGACGAAGTGTCCTGTGAGCTGCTCTGGACAGAGTCTGTGAAGGAAAGAAGGAAGGGACTACAGCAGTAACACCAACGAGTCAACTGAGATCAGGTCAGTGAGCACTGAAGGAAAGCTGACAACTGCACTCACTGCTACCCGTGCTTATGTTAAGGGCGAGAGCAGGGCGACAGGCGAGTGGAGAAGGAAGAGTGACTAAGGTGACAGATCACCCTCACTCAGCTTAACCGGACACCGGGGTCCGAAGCATTGCTAGTACTTCACGTCTAGTGATAAGAAAACCGGAGGCCTTGCTGGACTTCAAGTCGCAGAAGGTAGCCCTAAGCGCTGATACGTAACCGGAGTCAGGGAGAACAGGGACTTTGAGCCAGTGCACCGCAAAAGTAAGGACTTAAGGTACTGCCACACTAAACAATCCCGCTAGCGATCACGATAACGACGCATACTAATGCGATCGCTAGCGGGATTGTTTCTATATCGCTAAGTGCGGCCACATTTAGCGATATAGTTAACGACGCTATCGCCGTTAGCGATCTTCTTAACGACTTTAGCGGTACAAAAGTACCGCTAAATCGCTAAGAAAAGGTGCCACACTAGCGATATATACTTACCCAGCGGGAGCGCCGACGAGAAAATAGGGTCCGGAACGATTCCAGCGACGAGCGAGATCACAGCAGGAAGCTCGTCGCTGGCAGATGCCGCACTGAACAACATCGCTAACGGGATCGCTAAATAGTGACGTTTTTTAGCGATCCCGTTAGCGATATTGTTCAGTGTGGCATACCCTTTTGTTCTTTCCAACATCTGATAATCAGAGACATAGAAGGCTCCACCACAATGTTGGCCGGGCGTAGTTGCTATTGAAAGAGTTGCACTTGACTTTATGCAAGTTTGTACTCACATACACTTTAAGGAGAAAGGAGGCCTCTAACCTGCTCAACAGTTTCCTGAATGTGCATTCTCCAACCTGGCCAGTTTCCCGGGACATACCTGCAACATCTACAAGTAAAGGTATGGAAAGAGATTGCCTTGTGTGAGACTGCTTTATTATCTACACTCCGCATCACCATAGACTTTGAGGGAACAGTCCCACCTGTGGGGGACTTAACATCTAGCTGCCATTAACATCCCCTCAGAGATCTACCCTGCAGCGCTGGTCTTATTGATCAGAAACCACAGGTGGCGTCACGAACTATTATCTTTATAATCCCCTGTAAATACCCCCCTTTGTATGACCGCCAGGGCCACGGACCGAGCTCTGCTGCCAGTGACATTCCCCATAGACTTCCATGGGCTCGGTTCCGAGTACCCCATAGCCCTGGTACCACCACTGGTGTGCGCGTCATCTTCTGGCGTCACGAACAGGATACGAAGCTTGCAAATTGTGAGTCCCGTGTGCCTATTGAACTGTTTTGTGCAAAAAGACTGTTTGCTATTTTTGTGATTTTTGGCGCCATTTTCCGCCATTTTACCGCCATATTCGCGCCCTGAGGCGCTGGTGAAGAAGGTGGGAGTGCCTTCGTGGGCGTACCCCCCCCTGTGGCGCGAAAGTTATGGCCGCCCTCTCAAAATGCTACTATAATGTGAGATCCTACCCCACTGCAAGGGAGATCCGCCTCCTCTTCATCTTCTATGCAAAAAAGAGGAAGCGCAAATCCCGCCTCCACGGAAGAGACCAGACTGTTCCAGATGGAAAACACAGTCTGGCCTGGAGAGAGATGGCGGAAGGACAGGAGCAGCTATGTGGAGGAGCGGCGGCGCGCAGGCCCTGTTCCCCAGAAAAGCTACTGCCTGTGCCGGAGCCGTCCCCAGTACGGGACCTTCAACAAACCATGCTGAAAATGCGGCGCTCAGAAAATTTATACAGCGCCATGCAGACATGGAGGAAACGGAGAGATGCTGGCGTGCCCAGAAACAGCGGCTGCTGTGGGACGCAGTGCTCTCTCCTACAGGAACAACGCCATTACCTGAACTTCCTGTGTCACCGCTGCAGAAAGCTGAAGGAAAACCGGAGGCCGACCCCAAAAGAGCTGTACCTGACCCCATCGATGGAGCGGTGGAAGAGAAGGAGGCTGAGGAGGCCCTGCCCGTTCCGGAGTGCCAGCCAGGCCAGGAGGCCGCAGCAGACTACAGTTCCCCGGTAGGAACACCGGAGGGTTCCCAGCCATCTCTGCCAGAAATCGATTGGGAGCAAATGGAGTATCTGGATGACATCACCTATGCTGCAAAAGTGGAAAACGAGCAGCGACGCAGTGATCAGGAGAAGCGACGGCAGCAGGAGGAGAGAGAAGCACAGCAGATCCGTCAGCGGTACCATGAGGAGTTCCTCGCCGACAAGGAGAGTGTCCGCAGGAATAAAGGTACGCTCCGGGAACCGCGGCGCCAGGGGTGCATCACCGGATTCAAACTCCACAAGGGCTGGGGCTTCATCCATGAGCCGGGCCTGTATCAGGAGATCTTCGTGAGTCGCAGGGATGTAGAGTCCCACCTGCCCATCGGACACCCGGGAAGGGATCTCATAAACGGGGACATCGTTAGCTACACACGTCACTGGGGTCTAAAAGGATGGTATGCCCTAAACGTCTCTATTGTCAGCGACCCCGTCCCCGACGCCGGTAACGTACACCATGCCGCAGCGTCCCAATCCCGGGCTCCCACAGTGCCAGGCCGTGCACCAGCATCGCCCCCTGCGTACTCCTCTCCACCCAGATCTTGCTCTGCATCGCAACCTGTGACCACTTCAGCATCGCCCCCTGCGTACACTTCTGCATCGCAATCTGCGACCATTTCTGCATCGCAACCTGAATTGTACACTGCGGCACCTTCTACAACGCAACCTGCGTTCTACTCTGAGGATGTACCCGTTGGGTCCTTGGAGGATCAAACAAAAGATGTAGCTACGCAAACATACATTGCAGGACACGATCTTCTTGTGATGGGTTCCCAAGGGCATTGTATACTTCTGGCCCCAGAGATGGAAAAAGTAATTGTCATAAGCAAGAAAGATGAAAAACAGTAGGACCCAGACGGGGGTTTACTGCACCTGAACATGTATAAAGTTGAAGAAGTTTTATTGAAGAAAAATTTGCACTTTATTGAAATGTGATTTCTCTTGATATGTGAAATGTGTTTTTCATATGCAAAGGACTGCGTGGCTGTGGACTGTGCCAGCCCAAAAACTTTATTGTAAACAAGCATTCAGCTTTCTCCCCATTATGTAGATAGGGCCAAAATTGTTTGGCGATTTGGAACGCGCGGGGTTAAAATTTCGATTCAAAACATAGCCTAAGACGCTTTCGGGGTCGAGACGTGCGGGCGTGCAAAATTTCATGCCCGTAAGTGCGACGGTGCGGATTCCAATCCCGGACAAACATACCCACATACATACACACATACATACATTCAGCTTTATATATTAGATAGTTCGCACTTCGGTGCCCCATCTTGGTTTTACATAAAGCCTTTCTACCTCTGAAGAAAAACCCGTATGGTGTGGCCTAGAGTGAGGTCTGCAGCAATAAAGTCCTGCAGCCCACCCAGGACCCACGTGGGAGGTTTTTGGTGCGGGTCCTCCACAAGAATCTTGTCTTATACTGTATATATTTATTGAAAAGTATTTTTGATAATTTTCTAATGTCCATTGTACAAAATGTAACGTTAAAGAGTCCTTACCTCCCGCAAGGGATGAGTATAAAATGTTAATGTTATATGCAAAACAAAAATGTTTTTTCTTTTCTATTTCAGCCCGGGAGTGCTGAGTTTAACTCGGGGGGGATGTGTGGCCCAGCTGCGCTTGGTACACATGTGCTCTGGAGAATGCACAGATAAGGTAACTGTGAAGCCTGATATTCATTCACGTCACTCACATTTCCCAACACAACCACTAGAGGGATATAGGGATATATAAGGTAGTGACACGTAGCAGAGTGAGTCTTTTCTAGTCAGAGCTCAGTCTGAGCTAGACAGAAGTAGTCAGTCAAGCCTAGGGTGGCTCAGGAGTGAGTCATCCCATCCATCTTCGGTTCAGTCTTGGAGGGAGAGGAGTGAAGATTGATTCCTATGGAGCTTTGGTACATTAATACAGAAGTGGAGGCTAGTACGGGTGAAGTGAAACATCCTAGCCTAGTCAGAGCTACACCTCAATCTGCTACTCAGCACCAGCTGCCTGTGTTCCTAAGAACGAGGAAAGTAACTCTCGGAGCTACAGCTCTTATACAGTCTGACGAAGTGTCCTGTGAGCTGCTCTGGACAGAGTCTGTGAAGGAAAGAAGGAAGGGACTACAGCAGTAACACCAACGAGTCAACTGAGATCAGGTCAGTGAGCACTGAAGGAAAGCTGACAACTACACTCACTGCTACCCGTGCTTATGTTAAGGGCGAGAGCAGGGCGACAGGCGAGTGGAGAAGGAAGAGTGACTAAGGTGACAGATCACCCTCACTCAGCTTAACCGGACACCGGGGTCCGAAGCATTGCTAGTACTTCACGTCTAGTGATAAGAAAACCGGAGGCCTTGCTGGACTTCAAGTCGCAGAAGGTAGCCCTAAGCGCTGATACGTAACCGGAGTCAGGGAGAACAGGGACTTTGAGCCAGTGCACCGCAAAAGTAAGGACTTAGTTCTTTCCAACATCTGATAATCAGAGACATAGAAGGCTCCACCACAATTTTGACCGGGCGTAGTTACTATTGAAAGAGTTGCACTTGACTTTATGCAAGTTTGTACTCACATACACTTTAAGGAGAAAGGAGGCCTCTAACCTGCTCAACAGTTTCCTGAATGTGCATTCTCCAACCTGGCCAGTTTCCCGGGACATACCTGCAACATCTACAAGTAAAGGTATGGAAAGAGATTGCCTTGTGTGAGACTGCTTTATTATCTACACTCCGCATCACCATAGACTTTGAGGGAACAGTCCCACCTGTGGGGGACTTAACATCTAGCTGCCATTAACATCCCCTCAGAGATCTACCCTGCAGCGCTGGTCTTATTGATCAGAAACCACAGGTGGCGTCACGAACTATTATCTTTATAATCCCCTGTAAATACCCCCCTTTGTATGACCGCCAGGGCCACGGACCGAGCTCTGCTGCCAGTGACATTCCCCATAGACTTCCATGGGCTCGGTTCCGAGTTCCCCATAGCCCTGGTACCACCACTGGTGTGCGCGTCACATACACATATTCCTAACAGTCAAAATTTCTATAGCCCAATGATGGAAGAAAGCCGATGTACCAAATTTTAGAGATATTCTTGATACTCTATGTTTACACAGTTCAATGGAGGAGAGGATGGCTATTCAATCCGGTTCTTTGAATAAATACCATCTAAAGTGGGATCTGTGGAATTCCAAATATAAATGTGATGAAGTTGTGACTTCTTGAAGTTATTCATGTTTGAAACCTGAGGTACAATTGGAATTGTATACGATTTGTTTTATTATTATTGTAAATATTACATGTTTATGTATATGTATATGTAAGAATGGAATTATCTATCCTTGCTTCCTCTCCAATTCCCCTTTCCTCCCCTTCCTTTGTGAATACTTTTCCATCCAATTATGACAAGAGCATTCTTAAGGTGATACCTTTATTGGCTAACCAGAAAATTATATGTTCGCTAGCTTTCAGAGCGCAGAGGCTCCTTCTTCAGGCAAGATTACATTTGGAATAATAAGAAAGACACATTAGATGCTTACTATAGTAGGAAATTTGTTCAAGACCTGGGAGGTGTGATGCCTTCAAAAGATAAGCAAAGGAAATCAAATTAGCATTTTCTTACAAATGGAGAGCTAGTGTGAATGTGTTATTAGCTATCTGGAGTCCTTCTGGTGAAGGTGTGAACTGTGTCTATGTAATGAGTCATAAAACCGGGTGTTAAGTTGAGTCCTAGTGTCAAAGTATTGAACATCCTAATAAGTTTGAATTCCCATATTTTTCTCTCCCTGTCATCCTTAAAATGACCTTTTAGTATTAAGACTTTTAAGTCTGTCATACAATGTCCAGTTCCAGAGAAATGTTTTCCCACAGGCGTGTCCATTTCATTCCTGATCGTATGTCTGTGTAGATTCATCCTTGTTTGTAGTTTTTGCATGGTCACAGAACCAACACTGCAATTCATCAGGTTTGTGCTTCATCACAACTATTTTTCTTTTGGGAACAATTTATACCAACAGTGCATGGGCAGCGCCATGGGAAGCAAAATGTCCCCACAATATGCCAACCTATTTATGGCGAAACTGGAGGAGGAGTTTTTGTCATCTTCCCTATTAAACCTCTTGCATACTTCCGCTACATTGATGATCTGCTAATAATCTGGACAGGCTCAAAAGATGATCTGCTCACCTTCCACAATAACTTTAACAAATACCACCCAACCATCAAGCTCACCCTCAACTTTTCAAAGTCTCAAATACATTTTCTGGACTTGACCATATACATCAAGGACAACGCCATACAAACATCAATTTACCATAAGCCCACAGGACGTCCAACATACCTTAGATGGAACAGCTTTCATCCAAGACACACAAAAAAATCCATCATCTACAGTCAAGCTCTGAGATATATTCGGATCTGTTCAGACAGTAAAGACAGGGAACTACAGCTGCTATCTCTGAGGAATACATTCCTACAACAAGGATACCATCCACTGGCAATAGATGAACAGATCCACAGGGCTACAAGAATCCCAAGAAGCAACCTCCTGGATTACAAACTGAGAGAGGACAACAACAGGGTACCTCTTGTGGTCACATACAACCCCCACATGAGCATCCTAAGGAAAATTGGTGCTGATCTCCAACCCATATTCCACAGGGACCACAAATTGAAAGACATATTCCCAGAACTACCACTCCTCTCCTACAAACAGCCCCCTAACTTAAGGAATCTCCTTGTCAGAAGTGTCCTTTCGTCACCATCAGTGACTGGCACATTCCCATGTAACAACAAAAAATGCAAAACTTGTACCCACATATTACCAACAAATACAGTCCGTGTACCAAACACAAATCTGGACTATAAGGTCATGGGTTCCTTTTCATGTACATCCTCCAATGTGGTGTACATGATACAATGTACAAGGTGCCCTGGAGCTATCTATATTGGGGAAACCATGCAAAAACTACAGACAAGGATGAATCTACACAGACATACGATCAGGAATGCAATGGACACGCCTGTGGGAAAACATTTCTCTGGAACTGGACATTGTATGACAGATTTAAAAGTCTTAATACTAAAAGGTCATTTTAAGGATGACAGGGAGAGAAAAATATGGGAATTCAAACTTATTAGGATGACACTAGGACTCAACTTAACACCCGGTTTTATGACTCATTACATAGACACAGTTCACACCTTCACCAGAAGGGCTCCAGATAGCTAATAACACATTCACACTAGCTCTCCATTTGTAAGAAAATGCTAATTTGATTTCCTTTGCTTATCTTTTGAAGGCATCACACCTCCCAGGTCTTGAACAAATTTCCTACTATAGTAAGCATCTAATGTGTCTTTCTTATTATTCCAAATGTAATCTTGCCTGAAGAAGGAGCCTCTGCGCTCTGAAAGCTAGCGAACATATAATTTTCTGGTTAGCCAATAAAGGTATCACCTTAAGAATGCTCTTGTCATAATTGGATGGAAAAGTATTCACATCGATTTTTCTGGCTAACACGGTACCACAATATAATTTATTATTGTACTCCCCTTCCTTTTAAATTCTTAAAATTTAATAAAGTTATTTGAAAAACTTTGTGCAGAAATTTGAAAAAGTCCTATGAATTTTGACTCAATTTAGAAGAAGGTACGTTCGTTTTCATATTTTTTGTTGAAAGCCAAACCTTGTCACCGATCTGAAGGGTAGGATGGGCTTTGCAATGTTTATCTGCTGTTTTTTTGTAATCCTCTTGGGCCTTTTGTAACATCTCAGTTAGTTCTTTTTGAGCTTTCTGCAACTCTGTAAGCCTGTTAGTAACAGCAGGAACTGAAGTATTAAATGGAAGATTAGGAATGCAAGCCATAGTTAGCAAAAAATGGACTTTAAGATGTAGAACTGTATTTGGAGTTATTATAGGCAAATTCTGCTTTTGGTAAGTAGTTCACCCAGTCGTTCTGTAGGTAAGAAATGAAACAGCACAGGTATTGTTCGAGGGTTTGGTTAGTTCTTTAAGTCTGGCCATTGGATTATGGTTAGAAGGCAATAGGCAAATTTACAGCAACTGCTAAAGCTGTACAGAAGCTTTTCCAAAATCTTGATGTAAACTCAACACCTCTATCAGAAATTACAATGTCAGGAATTCCTTGCAGCCTGAATATCTCTTTGACTATTAATTCTGCGGTTTATTCAGCAGTAGGAATCCCTTTAGTTGAAATAAAATGGGCCATCTTTATGAGCCGATCCACCACAACAAGGATAACAGTAATTTCTTTAGATGTAAGTAGGTTCACGATAAAATCCTTTGAGATTGATTCCCAAGGCCTGGATGGAATTGAAGAGGTTGAAGGAGTCCTAGAGGAGAAGATCGTGGCGTCTTGTTCTGTGCATATGCTAAACAGGAGGAAACATATTTTCTCACATCCTTCCTACAATTAGGCCACCAAAAAGAAAGAAACAGTAGTTCTTGCGTTTTCATGACTCCAGAGTGTTTTACAAGTTTAGAATCATGGACAAGTTTGAGGACTTCAAGTCCAGCAGACTCAGGGACATGTATTTGATGGTTCTGCATCCAAAAACTGCTCCTTAAAAGAAAGATCAATGTCTTTAGAAGGATGGTTAAGAAAAAATTCAGTGTGGTAGCCATCTTTAATCTGTTTTAAAAAAATTCTTTGGTGTCCAGTATTCCCAAAAATGTTTTGGAGTTAGAATGGTTAGATGTCTCCTGAGGTTCAGTAAATATCCTGGACAGAGCATCAGCCTTGCCATTTCTTGAACCAGGCCAATAAGAAATTATAAATTTAAACCTGGAGCAAGGCCCAACGTGTTTGTCTTGCAGACAACCTCTTCTTAGCTACGGATGAATTCTAAATTTTTGTGGCCAGTAAGGACAGTCACCGGATGATTGGCCCCTTACAAAAGATGTCTCCATTCAGAAAAAACAACTTTAATAGCTAAAAGTTCTTTATTTCCAATGTCATAGTTCTTTTCTGCATATGACATGGTATGAGAAAGGAATGCACATGGATGAAGCTGCATTTTGTCTCTGACTCGCTGTGAAAACATGACTCCCACTGCAGAGTCTGAGATATCTACTTCGACAACAAATGGCAGTTCAGGATTTGGATGGATGAGTAATGGTGCGGAAGTAAAAAGTGTCTTTAGTTTGTCAAAAGGCACTTGTGCCTCTGGAGACCAGGAAAACACTTTGGTTTTCTTTGTGAGTGAAATAATTGGTAAAATTATTTTTCAAAAGATAACAAATTTTCTGTAGAAATTTGCAAATCCTACAAAGCGCTGAACGTCTTTTAAATTTCTTGGGGTAGGCCAGTCAACTGGCTCTGATTTTACTGGGATCCATGCTCTTACATGCCTGTGATGCACCTCCAAGGAATCTGAAAATATAAGAATGTCATCAAGATAATCAACAACGAATCGATCCAAAAATTCTCAAAAAACATCATTAATAAAGTGCTGAAAAGGTGGCAGGGGCGTTGATGAGGCCAAAAGGCATAACCAGATATTCATAATGTCCATATCTAGCTCTAAAGGCAGTTTTCCACTCATCTCCAGCGTGAATTCGCATGACATTATAAGCCCTCTTAGATCGATTTTGCTAAAATTATGACAGAACGCAGTCTCTCCAGCAACTCAGGAATTAAGGGGAGGAGGTAGTGATTTTTAATGGTACGCTTATTTATTTCTCTGTAATCAATACATGACTGCAGAGTTGAGTCCTTCTTTTCTAAAAAAAAAACAAGGATGCTCCAGCTGGCAAAGAAGAAGGTTGAATGAAGCCTTTCTCTAAATTTTAATCTAGATATTCTGTACTTTCAATTCTGTCTCAGAAAGATTGTAAATTCATCAAACGGAATGGACGCTCCAGGAAGCGATTAAATGGAACAGTCGTAAGAACAATGAGTAGATAGTTGATCGGCTATCTTCTTACAGCAGACCTCACTGAACTGTTGGTACTGAAGTGGTAGTTTAGCATAATTCTGATGAGAGATATTGGATACTTGAATTTGTTGGTAAACAGATACATTAACATTGTAATTGTTCTTACAGTACTCAGAGAGAAAGGTAATGGTCCTTGATGCTCAGTTGATAGAAGGGTTATGGATTGAAAACCAGGTAATTCCAAGAATTACTGGAAAGATTGGAGAGGAAATAAGATGAAAACTAACCACTACATGATGATTCAGTTCAATACAGATTTCAAGTTCAATTGTCTCATGAGTAACAGGTCCAGAAGATAAAGGTTATCCATGCACAGTTTCCATATTGATTGGCATGAATTTAGTCCTACTTGCAATGTTATTATCAAGTGTGAATTGTAAGTCCATGAAATTCCCTCTGGCTCCAGAATCTAACATGGCAGAACATTGTATTTTTTGGTTCCCAATTATGACCTTTATGAGAATGACAAAATGAGGAGAGAAATTGCTCCCTGACCTTATCCTGCATTGCAGATGAGATGGTTTGCATAACCAGATCTAGCCATTCTGAAAGGTCTAAATTGCTTGCAGTTTTAGCATTTGTGAAGGCTATAGTCTTTTTATTAGGACAATTAATAGCAAAATGTCCAGAGCCCCCACAAAAGAGACAGACATTTTCTGTACGTCGCTTCTCCTTCTCTACCGGGGTTTTAGGATGGCATCAGTTTGCGTAGGTTCAGAACACTTTCTATTTCCTGTTGTTTTTTTTCATGCGGATTGCGTAAAGAAGTAGGGTTGTTTCCTTTCTTTGTTCAATGAGTCTCTGATCAATTCGGATTCATAACTGAATAAAGTCCTCTGAATTGACTCCTCTGGGCAGCTAAAGTCCATGTAGTGTCTGCCACCCAGCAGCGGAATTCTGAGATATATTCAGCTACAGCGCACCACCCTTGGCTGGTTTCAACACTAGTGCAATGATTCGGGTCACCAAACACTTGATGCATAGCTGTGATGGGAGAAACTAAGTTGATAAGAAGGTCACAATTCTTTTCCACAAAAGGTGAGGTCCATCAGTGTTGCATCAGTCAAGAGATTAATGATGAACAGAACCTTTTACTGGTCACTGGTAAACGGAGAAGGTTGCATCTGAAAATAGATACGGCATTGATTATGGAATCCACAGTAATGATAACGATCCCCACTGAACTTTGTGAGCAGCGGCACGTGTGCGTTTGATTCCAGGCCGGAGTTGTGCAAATCCAGAAGTTGCCTCTGTAACTCAATAATTTATTTTTGTTGGCCCAACACCTGAGTTTGCAACTTAGTAAATTTTTCTTGGTATGTGGCACCAAAATTCTGAAGTTCAGCAACTTGATGCCTCAGGGTGGATGCAACAGACTGCATTTTGTGTTGCTAGCTTATTCTGACCTGGGTTGGAGTTGTCATATTGCAACCACTAGAGGCAGCACTGGCAGGTAGCTTAGTCAGTAGTCAGGAATAACCAAGGGGTCAGCACACAGAATAAGCAATGTAGTTAAAGTATCAGCAAATAGCGCAGTAAGTAATAGCCCGGGGTCGGTACACAGGAGAAGCAATGTAGTTAAAGGATCAACAGGTAGCGTAGTTAGGAATAGCCTGGGGTAGGTACACACGAGAAGCAATATAGTTAGAGGATCAGCAGGTTGCGTAGTCAGGAATAGCCAGGGGTCAGTATGTAGGGAGAGCCAGGGCCATAGTTGTGGCTGACAACAGTTGCTCAATCACGCCCTTGTTTCCCGTCACATATACACAATTTCTCCTTTGTAACGTACCTTTCGTTCCGCTTTCCACTCTATCAGGGTCGTCCCGGATCTGCGGAGGGTTTTCTTCGGGCAGCTTCACACAAAGAGAGACAGAGTCCAGTTCCAACTCAAAACATACGATTTTACTTGGTTCCAATCTCAGTACATCCAGCTCAGTCACAGTCACAACATAGGGATCGTCACAGAGTACATTCTGTTCTTTCCCTGTGCTTTCACTTTTCACTAAAGTCTCCCATACACTTTAGAAAGATGTCAGTCGAACGATGGTTCAGCTGATCATTTGGCAGGAAGTTATCTCTCTCAAATCTCCCACATACAAGAGCACACACTCTGTGTTCTCTATGCCTACGGCTTATTTTTTATAGAACAAAAGGATCGGCAGTCTTAAATTGGACATGCCGGATCATTATCTCCCCCGATAATGGGGCTTGGACCTTGAGTCGCTCAGCCAGGGCCTGTGGGGTACTCGGCACCGAGCCCGTTCACTTCAATGGGGGATGTCACGGGTAGCACAGCTCGGTCCGTGGCCCTGGGCGCTCACTAAAAAAGGGGGAATATTTACAGGGGAATAAAGTATGTACAGTTTGTTTGTGACGCCACCTGTGGTACCTGGTCAGGGTGACCAGCGCTGCAGGGTAGATCCTCTGAGGGGTTGTTACTGGGCAGCAAGGGTGTTAAGTCTTCCACAGGCAAGACTGGGTCCCTCAGGGTATATGGCGGTGTAGGGGTGCAGGAGCAATAAGGCAGACACACACACAAAAGTCTCTTTCTGTACCTTTACTGATGGTATAGTTGCAGGCACGTCCCGGGAAGCTGGCAGGGTGGAGGATGCACATCCAGTAATCCCACTGAGTAGGTGTAGGGCCTCCGTACTCCTGTATGTGTGAGTTTCTGACCTGTATGAAACGAAGTCTAACTCTGTCTTCAGTTATACGCCCGGCTGACTTTGTGGTGAAGCCTTCTCGTGGATAGAACAGTGTCTCTGTATGCAGCGTCCTGCTAGACCCCCGTCTTCCTGACCTCGGTTATGTATCAGCACTGCTGGGCCCCTGTGACTTAAAGTCCCACAGGGTCTCCGGTTTCTCCTACTAGTCGTGTAGATGCTAGCAAGCTCGGACCCGGTGTCCGGTTGTTCAGAGTAGAGGTAAGCGATCAATGCTGTTTCAACCTCTGTTACTCTCTCTTGTCTTCCATTCACCTTTCGTCCTACTCTGACCCTTAACATAAGCACACTAGCAGTAGATAGCTGATTCTTCCTTCTCTTCACCGCTCTCAAAGCGTCGGCACGCTTGCTCGCTGAAACTACACTCAGTTGACTCAGTTCTGACCAGGCTGAAGTGGCTATCTTCCTCCACTATTACTGGACTCCACACAATAAACTATGCTCAAGCTGTAGTCTTCAGTCTTTCAGTATCTGCTGTTCCCTTTTCTTCTTTTCCTTCATCGCTCAGTCTGAACCAGCTATAAGGACCTTTCGTCTAACTGATCTATGCACACTTCAAGAGCTATCTTTCCACGCTCCAAGGAAACTAACAGTCTTTCAACGTTCTTGAGTAACTCTCCCTCTCAGCTCATCTGAGGTAAAACACTCAGTAACTCAATCTCTGAGGTAGACTGACAAGATCTGACTCTGAGATAGACTGACTGCTGTCCTCCACTACCCTTATATATATACATACTCTTCAAGGGCTCCCTCTGGTGGCTCCAGGAAATAGTGGAGGTGTGAATGAATATCAGGTGTGTGTGGGTTTACCTTCGGTGCATCCTCCTGGGAACATGTGGCTCCAAGCGCAGCTGGGCTACACAACCTCATGGTAGAGCCCAACATATAAGTGCTTTCTTGCTGCACTATCTGCAACATGATCCCCATATAGTTATGATTAGGACTACTGTTGACTATTGGGTTGCCACTCTAATAGATCCACGTTATAAAACCAAATTTTGCCAGATGCTTCACGCCCTGGAAATGGACCCACAAATGCTGGAGTATCGAAACACGCTTTTACACAACCTTATGAGAGCGTTTCCCCAAAACAGCAGTGAAGCACACAGTTCAATTCGCAGTTGTAGACTTTCAACCTCCGGCATATCAATTCGTCAACGCCAAAACATTAGCAGCAGCAGCGGTGTAAGTGGAAGAAGCAATTTCTATGAGTCCTTTGACACTTTTTTTAGACCAGCTCATGCACCAGCACAACAGAGTCCAAGTCTTACATGTGGTGAACGAATGGAGAGGATGGTGCAGGAGTGAATATCAGCACCATCAGGGAGTGTTTGAACCCTTTCACATTTTGGTCTTCCAAAATGGATGAGTGGCCTGAGCTCGCCTCACACGCCTTGGAGGTTTTATCATGCCAGGCAGCCAGCGTTCTCTCAGAACGTGTCTTTAGCACTGCTGGTGCTGTCCTGATGGATAAGCGCATCCGGCTGTCCTCTGAAAGTGTAGACCGCCTAACTTTCATCAAGATGAACATGTTATGGATCTCCAAGGACTTTTGCACCCCAATCGCAGACTGTACTGCATTTTTTTTTACTGTGATGCATTAATGTTGTGTAACTGCACTCTGTGATATCTTTAGTGTCGCTGCTGTGGCTGCTGCTGTTGATGTTAACACAAATTTGTGGAAATGTGAACAGTCATGGTTGGTCTCCATCTGCTGAGTTAGCTGTAGTGGAAGACGTCTCAATCCAAAATATAATATTTCTATTCTCGTGACATTTCTTCCACTTCAGTGGTGTCAGACCCTCATTTTTTAAAATGTGAAAACTCCAGGTTGGGTGTCCATCTGCTGCATTGGGTGTAGTGAAAGACGTGTCAGTCCCTATTATACTATTTCAACTGTGGTGAAATTGATGCAACTTCTGTAGTGTAAAGGGTATGCCACACTAAACAATATCGCTAACGGGATCGCTAAAAAATGTCACTATTTAGCGATCCTGTTAGCGATGTTGTTCAGTGCGGCAGCTTCCAGCGACGAGCTTCCTGCTGTGATCTCGCTCGTCGCTGGAATCGCTCCGGACCCTATTTTCTCGTCGGCGCTCCCGCTGGGTAAGTATCTTATCGTTGTGTGGCACCTTTTCTTAGCGATTTAGCGGTACTTTTGTACCGCTAAAGTCGTTAAGAAGATCGCTAACGGCGATAGCGTCGTTAACTATATCGCTAAATGTGGCCGCATTTAGCGATATAGAAACAATCCCGCTAGCGATCGCATTAGTATGCGTCGTTATCGTGATCGCTAGCGGGATTGTTTAGTGTGGCAGTACCTTAAGGCCCTCATTTGTTTAAATGTGAACACTCATGGTTGGGTGTCCATCTGCTGGATTAGGTGTAGTGGAAGACCTGTCAGTTCCTTTTATACTATCTATACAGTGGTGAAATTGATGCCACTTTGATATTGTCTAATGAAAGCAATTGTTACCATCTACCTTTTGTGTCTCACCTTTTTCCTCATAGATTGTAAGCTTGTGAGCAGGACCCTCATTCCTCTTGGTATCTGTTTTGATCTGTGTTTATTGTTATGCTGTAATGTCAATTGTCTGTACAAGTCCTCTCTAATGTAAAGTGCTGCGGAATATGTTGGCGCCATAGAAATGAAAGTATTATTATTATTATTGTCTGCCAAAAATTTTTGGAAATGTGAACACTCCTTGTTGGGTGCCCATCTATAATAATAATAATAATCTTTATTTATATAGCGCCAACATATTCCGCAGCGCTTTAAAGTTTAACAGTTTCCAAACACAAGTCATAAGTAACAACGTTAACAATACAATAATTAAAGCAAAATAAGACGACCCTGCTCGTGAGAGCTTACAATCTACAATGAGGTGGGGGAGATACAAAGTACAGGTGTGTATATACAATGGTGCATTTACAATGATGGTCCAGCCATCTTGAGGGAGTGAGGGATGGATGGAGATAGTGAATGGGCTACACACACACACACTTACACATAGAATGACTTTGATTAGTGAATGTGATAGGCCGCTCTGAACAAATGTGTTTTGAGGGAGCGCCTGAAACCATGAAAATTGTGGATAGTCCTAATTTCTTGGGGTATAGCATTCCAGAGGATTGGTGCAGCGCGGGAGAAGTCTTGGAGTCGGGAGTGGGAGGTACGGATTAGTGCAGAGGTTAGTCGAAAGTCGTTTGCAGAGCGCAGCAGTCTCTTAGGCCGATAGATAGAAATGAGGGAGGAGATGTAGGGGGGTGCTGCACTGTGGAGAGCTTTGTGGGTGAGAACCAGTACTTTGAATTGGATCCTATAATGAATGGGCAGCCAGTGTAAGGACTGGCGAAGAACGGACGCGTCCGAGTACCGATTAGCCAGATGGATGACCCTGGCTGCTGCATTAAGGATGGATTGGAGAGGGGATAGTCGAGTAATGGGGAGGCCAAGTAATAGAGCGTTGCAGTAGTCCAGGCGAGAGTGGATCAATGCTACAGTGAGGGTTTTTGTTGTTTCCATGATGAGAAAAGGGTGGATTCTAGAGATGTTCTTTAGGTGTAGGCGGCAAGAGCGGGCAAGAGATTGTATATGTTAGGTGAAGGAGAGATTGGTGTCAAACATAACACCCAGATAGTGAGCCTGCTGCCGGGGTGTTATTATGGTGCCGCCCACGGAGAGGGAAATGTCAGATTTAGGGAGGTTAGTAGATGGCGGGAGCAGAAGAAGTTCAGCTTTGGAGAGGTTGAGTTTCAGATAGAGAGCGGACATGATGTTGGAGACTGCGGACAGACAGTCACTGGCGTTCTGTAGTACAGCGGGGGTAAGGTCGGGGGATGACGTGTATAGTTGTGTGTCATCAGCATAAAGATGGTACTGAAAGCCAAATCTGCTGATGGTCTGTCCAATTGTGGCCGTGTAGAGAGAGAAGAGAAGGGGGCCAAGGACTGAGCCCTGGGGTACACCGACAGTGAGAGGAAGAGGAGATGACGTGGAGCCAGAGAAAGAAACACTGAAGGAGCGGTCAGAAAGATAGGAGGAGAACCAGGAGAGAACAGTGTCCTTAATACCTTGTGACTGGAGCCTAGACAGTAGGAGATGGTGGTCAACCGTGTCGAAAGCTGCAGAAAGGTCGAGAAGAATGAGCAGAGAGTGGTCACCGTTATGTTTTGCTGTCAGAAGGTCATTGGTCACTTTGATGAGTGCAGTTTCAGTCGAATGTAGGGGTCGGAAGCCGGACTGTGAAGGGTCTAGGAGGGAGTGAGTGGAGAGGTAACGGGTAAGGCGGGAGTAGACTAGGCGCTCCAAAAGTTTAGAGATGAAGGGGAGATTGGAGACCGGTCTGTAGTTGTTTGTGCAGGAAGGGTCGAGAGCGGGTTTCTTTAGTAGTGGAGTAATGATGGAGTGTTTGAAGGAGGATGGGAAAATGCCAGAGGAGAGTGAGAGATTAAAGATTGAAGTTAGGTGAGTTGTGACAACTGGAGAGAGAGACTGGAGGAGATGTGAGGGAATGGGGTCGGTAGTGCATGTAGTCGGACGAGAGGAAGAGAGGAGTCTGGAGACTTCTTCTTCTGTGATGGGATCAAATGTGGAAATTGAGCCAGGGGAAATGCAGGGAGGGATGGGAGTCACAGCACTTGGTGGTTGAGAGCAGATTTCCTGACTGATAGTATCTATTTTTTCTATAAAGTGGGAGGCCAGGTCGTCAGCACAAATGTCTGTGATAGGGGCTTGTGCTTTTGCTGGATGATTATTATTATTATACTATTTATACTCTTGTGAAATTACTGCCACTTCTGTGGTGAGAGTAAGGCCAGTTTTAGGCAAAGTGGGGCTCTAGGCAAAAGTTTAAAATGGGGCCCCAAATGCTGACATTGCACATCACACAGAAACATTTCAGTTGTAGTTACATGTGTAGAGCCCAGCTGCGCTTGGAATCTCATTTCCCAGAGGGATGCATGAAAGGTAATGACCACTAGAGGACCCAATATGCATACAAACACCTTCACCAATCCCTAGAGCCACCAGAGGGAGCCTTTTCAGAGTACATAAGGATGGTGAAGTCACAGCAGAGAGCTCAGATTAGTTCGGAACGAGTTCAGTGTAGTTGGTGATTCTACACAGAAGTGAGAGTTGTTAGTTCTCTTGGAGAGTGGAGAGTTAGCTCTAGGGGTGAGCACAGATCAGTGAGTCTTCAAAGCCAGGTGCAGGTCAGACGGTGAATCCTGATAGCCGCTTCAGACAGAGCTTAGAAAGAAAGAGAGAAAGAGAACAGCAGTTGTTGAAAGAACCTGAAAGCTGCAGCTCCAAGCTTAGTTCAACGTGTGAAGGCTAGTACAAGTGGAAAGATAGCCACTCCAGCCTAGTCAGAACTGAGTCAACTGAGTTCAGTTCAGCGAGCAAGCATGCCGACACTTTGAGAGCGGTGAAGAAAGGGGAAGAAGCAGCCATCTACTGCTAGTGTGTTTATGTGAGGGTCGAGTAGGACGAAAGGCGAGTGGAAGAGAAGAAGAGAGTGCCAGAGGTTGAAATAGCATTGATAGCTTACCTCTACTCTGAATAACCGGACACCGGGTCTGAGCTTGCTAGAATCTACACGACTAGTAGGAGATACCGGAGACCCTGCGGGACTTCAAGTCGCAGGGGCCCACAAGTGTTGATACGTAACCGGGGTCAGGAAGACAGGAGTCTGGGCAGGATCCGCCATTAGAGACACTGTTCTATCCAAGAGAAGGCCCTACCACAAAGTCAGCCGGGCGTGTAAAGTTGAAGACAGAGTTAGGCTTTGTTTCATACAGGTCAGAGACTCACATTACAGGAGTAAGGAGGCCCTACACCTACTCAGTGGGAAGAACTGAACGTGCATCCTTCACCCTGCCAGCACCCCGGGATGTGCCTGCCATTCCATCAGTAAAGGTACAGAAAGAGACTTTCGTGTGTGTGTTCCCATTATTACTCCTGCGGCTGAACTCCCCTTCTCCATCCTGCACCCCTACACCCCGTTTACCCTGAAGGACCCCAGCTTTGCCTGTGGAAGGCTTAACACCTTGCTGCCCAACACCAACCCTTCAGCGGATCTGCATAGCAGCGCTGGTCACCCTGACCAGGTCCCACAGGTGGCGTCACGACATTTCTACAAACACTTTAATCCCCTGTAAATATTCCCCTTTTCAGTGAGCGCCCAGGGCCACGGACCGAGCTGTGTCGCCGTGACATCCCCCATAGAAGTGAACGGGCTCGGTGCCGAGTACCCCACAGCCCTGGAGGGCGACTCATCTTTTTGGCGTCACGAACAGGATCCGAAGCTCATGAAATGCGAGTCCTGTGTGCCTGATTTGGACTGTTTTGTGCAAAAAGACTGTATTGCTATTTTTGTGACTTTGCCGCCATTTTGCTGCCATTTTACCGCCATGTTTGCGCCTTGAGGCGCTGGTGAAGAAGGGGGGCGTGCATTCATGGGCGTACCCCCCCGTGGCGCAAAAGTTATGGCCGCCCTATCCAAGTGCTTCTACAATGTAAGGTCGTGCCCCACAGCAAAGGAGATCCGCCTCCTCTTCATCCTCAGTGGGAGGAAAAGAAAGCGAAAGTCCCGCCTCCACAGAAAAAACAAGAGTGTTCCAGATGAAAAACACAGTCTGGCTTGGAGAGAGATGGCTGAAAGACAGGAGTCGCTGTGTGGGGGAATGGAGGTGCGCAGACCCTGTTCCCCTGAAGAGGCGCAGCCTGTACCCGAACCGTCCCCAGGTCGGGAAGGAGATGGCGAGCCCTATTGTGTGGAGGAGGTGGATGCTGCGCTGCGGGATCTGGCCCGGCACCGCGCAGAGATGGAGGCGATGGAGCGGAGCTGACGGGCCCTGAAGCTGCGGCTGCAGTGGGACCGACTGCTCTCCCCCCAGGACGCGCGACTGCCACCCGCGCCACCACTGGAGCCAGCGGCTGAGAAGGAACCGGAGGCCGAACCCGGAAGAGCTGTACCTGACCCCGCCGAGGACGCGGCGAAAGGAGAGAAGGCTGCGGAGGCCTTGCCCGGACCAGAATGCCAGCCAGGCCTGGAACCAGATGCTGTACCGGAAACGAAGGAATTCAGTCCCCCGGTAGGGACGATGGAAGAGATCCTGCCCGGAGCTGTTGAAGTGGACTGGGAGGAGATGGAGCTCCTGGACGACGTGGAGTACGCCGCCCAGAAAGAAAACGAGTGGAGACGCCGTGAACAGGAGGAGCGGCAGCAATGGGAGCAGCGTGAGGCGCAGCGGCTTCGCCAGAGGTACCGGGAGAGAGATCTCGTTGATAAGGAGAATGTACGGCGAGACAGAGGTACACTCCGGGAACCGCGGCGCCAGGGGGCATAACGGGAGTTCAAACTCCAGGGAACTGGGGGTTCATACATGAGCCCGGGCTTTACCAGGAAGTTTTTGTAAACCGCAGGGATGTGGAGTCTCACCTGCCTGAGGGACACCTGGACAGGGACCTGCTTATAGGGGATGTTGTCACCTACACCCGGCATTGGGGCCTTAAGGGGTGGTATGCCCTAAATGTATCCAGGGTCAGCGCCCCAGTCCTGGAAGCAGGGAATGCGCCCCGTGTCTCGGCGTCCCAGGCCCCAGCCACACCGGCGCCAGTCCGCGCACCTGTGTCACGTCCTGATGCGCTGCAGAGCGCGGCGGCTGCCAGCTCACCCCCTGCTGAGTCATGCCTGCGCACACAGCAGAGATCAAGTTTGAGTGAGGCACCTGTCAGGCCTCCAGGAAATCGTATGGAGAGAGTTGTAATGAGGACTGTGGCTACCCAGACCCCGGTAGCAGGACACGATATAATGGTGTTGCGGTTTAAGACCCATAGTGTGCTTCCAGCCTCAGGTATGGAAGATGTTGCCATGTTCAAAGATTCATCCAATGAAGACCAGTAGGACCTGGACAGGGTTTACTGTACTGTAGAAAGTTCCAGAGATGTCTTGTTGAAATGTTGCACTTTAAGGTTTTACAGAGTATACCCCAGTTGGGTACTGAGTGTGATTTAATGTGATTTATGATAATGTTCTTGCTGAGGACTGGTGCTGAGGACACTTACAGCACAAAGACACTTTTTGTATATAAATCACATAAAATACCCACTGAAAATTAGAACCCTTAAAGGGCCATATACCACAGTCAGAATGAAAAACACAGGTAGTGGAAACAAATAACCAATGTATGCCACTAAATGGTATAAATGAACAACATTTTATTAGTACAAAAATATACAATACTAAGTCAGCAAAAAGTTTGCTGAAGGCACATGATACACATTAATTAAAATTTGCAACAAGCAAACAAAATAACAAGGAGGGACTATCTACCATGGGAGTATGCCTCAATCAGCAATGATGTCTCACAATACACCTAAATACAAGCCAAAATAGTAATATACAATAGCCAATACACCAAAATAGTAATGCTGGTAACACTGCCCTGCTTGATCAGTGTGAAAAAACATACCTAAGAGACTGCTGATGTGAACTCCACGGACGTCCCTCTGCCCCGACGCGCGTTTCGCACTGCTTCTTCGGGACGCCTCCCAAAGAAGCAGTGCGAAACGCGCGTCGGGGCAGAGGGACGTCCGTGGAGTTCACATCAGCAGTCTCTTAGGTATGTTTTTTCAACCTGCTATATTTCCACACTGATCAAGCGGGGCAGTGTTACCAGCATTACTAGATTGGCGATATATGCGTCGTATTATTGTACAGCTGGCATATCTGCATGGCTTGTATTTAGGTGTATTGTGAGACATCATTGCTGATTGAGGCATACTCCCATGGTAGATAGTCCCTCCTTGTTATTTTGTTTGCTTGTTGCAAATTTTAATTAATGTGTATCATGTGCCTTCAGCAAACTTTTTGCTGACTTAGTATTGTATATTTTTGTACTAATAAAATGTTGTTCATTTATACCATTTAGTGGCATACATTGGTTATTTGTTTCCACTACCTGTGTTTTTTTACTTTTTGTATATAGTTGGCATTTGTGCCCCATCTTGGTTTTACGTAAACCATATCTACCTCAAGAAGACAAAACCCGTTTGGTGTTGCAGAAAGTGAGGTCTGCTAAAAGTGAAGTCTTGCAGCCCACCCAGGACCACCGTGGGAGGTTTGGAGCGGGTCCTCCACAAGTATAATGTGTACTTGAACTGTATAGTATTTTTGCACTGCATTTTCTACTAATATTAAAAGTGTTATTTATTGTTTGTAACGTTAAAGAGTCCTCACCTCCCGTAAGGGAAGAGTTAATGTTTTATAACTTAAAAATATTTTCTTTCAGCCCGGGAGTGCTGATCTTAACCAGGGGGGATGTAGAGCCCAGCTGCGCTTGGAATCTCATTTCCCAGAGGGATGCATGAAAGGTAATGACCACTAGAGGACCCAATATGCATACAAACACCTTCACCAATCCTAGAGCCACTAGAGGGAGCCTTTTAAGAGTACATAAGGATGGTGAAGTCACAGCAGAGAGCTCAGATTAGTTCAGAACGAGTTCAGTGTAGTTGGTGATTCTACACAGAAGTGAGAGTTGTTAGTTCTCTTGGAGAGTGGAGAGTTAGCTCTAGGGGCGAGCACAGATCAGTGAGTCTGCAAAGCCAGGTGCAGATAATACCATAGATCAACATATCAGTCATTAATAATAACATAAATCATAACAATAAATATTGACACGTGTCATACATAGAAGACTGAAAGGTAACCGGACTGTACCAGACCAACTGCATACACAACATAGAAACACAGAGAGAACAAAAGCAGTCCAAGGTCAATGTGGAAAAAATAGAAACAAACTTTATTATTGTACATGGATAAAAGCACTACACAACAGGTGGACCCTGAATGTGTCACAATACATCGTAAAAAATATATACAGCAAGGGAAGCCGCATGTGGTAAAAGTGGATATAATAGACCTCAACTCACATATAGCAAGCTAATATTCACAAAAGTGTAATACATAAGTATGTATACAGAGGTGGATAATAGATGGTAATGTAATACATACCACAGAAGTCACCTGTGTGACACCACACCAGCTGCCCTTGCCGCCCCTATTATATCCACTTTTACCACATGCGGCTTCCCTTGCTGTATATATGTGTGTAGTGCTTTTATCCATGTACAATAATAAAGCCAGGTGCAGGTCAGAGGATGAATCCTGATAGCCGCTTCAGACAGAGCTTAGAAAGAAAGAGAGAAAGAGAACAGCAGTTGTTGAAAGAACCTGAAAGCTGCAGCTCCAAGCTTAGTTCAACGTGTGGAGGCTAGTACAAGTGGAAAGATAGCCACTCCAGCCTAGTCAGAACTGAGTCAACTGAGTTCAGTTCAGCGAGCAAGCGTGCCGACGCTTTGAGAGCGGTGAAGAAAGGGGAAGAAGCAGCCATCTACTGCTAGTGTGTTTATGTGAGGGTCGAGTAGGACGAAAGGCGAGTGGAAGAGAAGAAGAGAGTGCCAGAGGTTGAAATAGCATTGATAGCTTACCTCTACTCTGAATAACCGGACACCGGGTCCGAGCTTGCTAGAATCTACATGACTAGTAGGAGATACCGGAGACCCTGCGGGACTTCAAGTCGCAGTGGCCCACAAGTGTTGATACGTAACCGGGGTCAGGAAGACAGGAGTCTGGGCAGGATCCGCCATTAGAGACACTGTTCTATCCAAGAGAAGGCCCTACCACAAAGTCAGCCGGGCGTGTAAAGTTGAAGACAGAGTTAGGCCTCGTTTCATACAGGTCAGAGACTCACATTACAGGAGTAAGGAGGCCCTACACCTACTCAGTGGGAAGAACTGAACGTGCATCCTTCACCCTGCCAGCACCCCGGGATGTGCCTGCCATTCCATCAGTAAAGGTACAGAAAGAGACTTTCGTGTGTGTGTTCCCATTATTACTCCTGCGGCTGAACTCCCCTTCTCCATCCTGCATCCCTACACCCCGTTTACCCTGAAGGACCCCAGCCTTGCCTGTGGAAGGCTTAAGACCTTGCTGCCCAACACCAACCCTTCAGCGGATCTGCATAGCAGCGCTGGTCACCCTGACCGGGTCCCACAGGTGGCGTCACGACATTTCTATAAACACTTTAATCCCCTGTAAATATTCCCCTTTTCAGTGAGCACCCAGGGCCACGGACCGAGCTGTGTCGCCATGACATCGCCCATAGAAGTGAACGGGCTCGGTGCCGAGTACCCCACGGCCCTGGCTGGCGACTCACATGCGCTGAGTTCAGGCCGCTAAACGAGTGTGATCGACAATATTGTCAGGCCTCTTTTCACCAGCTGAGGAAGAATAATGGGGACAGAACAATTACTATTAGATCAATCTGTCCCCATACATATCATGTTATCAGTAGCATATCTGCAGTTTTCACAGGGCGATGTGCTGCTGAGAATAATGATTTTTGTTCCTGCATAAACAAGGCAATCTCTCGATGAATAGGCAGCATTTTGTTTGTTTAGTATAATACACCTCATAGTCCTCCACATAGTATAATGTGCACCACAGTCCTTCACATTATATAATGCACACTCCATAGTTCTCCATATAATATAATGTGCCCCATAGTCCATCATATAATGTAATGTGCCTCATAGTCCTTCATATAGTATCACACACTCCTCATAGTCCTCCATATACTAAAATACACTCCTCAGTCCACCATATAGTATAATACAATACTCATAGTCCTCCATATAGTATAGTGCACCCACCATAGTGCTCCATGTAGTACAATTCACTTCCCATAGTATAATGAACCCCATAGTTCTTCATATAGTATAATGTATTCCCCATAGTCCTCAATATAGTATTGTCACAGGTGTGTCGCCACGAAGATCGTCGCGATTACACAACCTGACTTCTCACAGCTGAGTTTTTGGTGCTTGGTGTTTGTCGGCAGTGAGGGAGTTAATTCTCCCTCTCTCTGTGCTAGACGAGGCCCAGCCTCGCCCAGCTGCAGTTAATGCTGCACTAATGAGATTCCTTCAAATACCTGCCAGTCTGCTAGGGAAGTGTCGGTGAAAGCATTCATGCAGACCAGCAGAGCGGATCGTGGTATTGTGAAGTCTGAAGTGAAGAGTACCTGGTGTGGTTTTCTCCCCTCCTCGCTTTATTATTTATCTCCTTACCCGTTGGTGTTCCCTCTGTAGTTGTATAGTGAGTTTTGTATGCAAGGTGGTCTTTTATTTTACCCCTTGTACTGTCTCGTTCATCTTATACTGTGTGTTGTGTAAGATTTCAACTCACTCGGCTGCTTCAGAGGTAATCAGGAGACACTTTTCTTATCCAAAAATCATCATGTTTATTACATCATAAACCTCACAGTCACAGGCAATGCAAATCTTCAGTACTTCAGCTCCTGCCTGGAGCCTCACTCCTCAGACACAGAGACCTCTCTGTAATGTCCCGCCGGGACACATGGTAGTCTGTCCACACTGGCAGACTCCCACACACTCTCTCACAGGTGCCAAGCACACTCCATTACATAGGCATAACCCCGCCCACAGGTGAGGTCAGGATCACATGGTTAGGTCACCTGATCATGACCTCATCACAGGTCCTTCAGATACACACAACCATATACAGGTTTTATCTTAGGTATTCAGACACATACCCCTTGGGTGGGTTTGTAGGTGACTGGACCCACCCAGCTCTCCTAGTCACCTGGAAGCCTCCCAATATATACAACTCTCAGCAATAGATCTGCTGAGCAAAACATATCCAGGCTTCCATCACAGGGCCACCCACCTCTGCGATACATACCGTCCATCCATCACATGCCTCCATGCATATCCCGAGGGCCATACACAGTGCCCCCTAGCTGCATCAGGGGTCATTACATCACAGTAGGCATTTACCTTCCCATTCCCTGTGGTGGTGATCAGGGTCCTTCTCAGGACTAGATTACAGAGGGTCAGGGATTCACAGGAGATAGGGTTACGCTGGCGGCCTGGACCTCTGTACCATCAACAGTACCTCCAGGTAGAGGGATTAGTCAGGGCCCCAGCTTAGGGCCAGCATAGACCCCGGACCTCCTGTATACAGTGACAGCGTGACATTTTCACCGACCATACTAAAGATTCTCTCCAGCCACCATGGATCCAGTAGCCAGTCTAGCTCGGCAGTTGCAGAGGTTGCTGGCGGACGTTAAGTCCAAGGTTTTGTACCCCCTGGAGCAAGCCGGACCTGAACCTAAAGTAGCTCTCCCTGACAGGTTCACTGGAGGGCGGGACAAATTTTTTGCTTTCCGGGAGGCATGTAAATTGTACTTTCGGTTGCAACCTCGGTCATGGGGGAGTGAAGATCAAAGGGTGGGAATTGTCATCTCGCTCCTACAAGGGGACCCCCAATCATGGGCGTTCTCGCTTCCCCCGGGCTCCCCGGCTCTCCAGTCAGTGGATAGGTTTTTCGCAGCTCTGGGTCTTGTATATGATGACCCGGATCGGGTCTCCCTTGCTAAATCTAAGTTACGTAGGATACAGCAGGGAGATCGTCCGGCGGAGGAATTCTGTTCGGAGTTCCGTAGGTGGGCCACGGACACCCAGTGGAATGACCCGGCTCTCAGGAGCCAGTTTTGTCAAGGTTTATCTGACAAATTAAAGGATGTGTTGGCACAGTATGACCCTCCCACGTCACTGGAAGCCGCTATGGCCCTTGCTATTCGCATTGACAGACGGCTTCGGGAGAGGTGCGGGGTAACTCCGCCCCCTGTGATGATTCCACCTTCTACTAGGGCCCCTTATATGGAGGTTCCCCTGGTCAGTCCAGAGGAGCCTATGCAGTTAGGAGGGACATCATTCCGAGGGGGGATCGGCAGTGCGCCGCAAGACAGGAAGGTGTTTCTTCTGCGGGAGAAAGGGACATTTTATTGGGGGGTGTCCATCCCGTCCTTTGCAGAGTGAGAAGTCGCCGGAAAACTATTGATCCCAGGTTGTGTGGTGGACGACAATCTGGGAGTATGTATTTCGTCCCCAGGTCCGTCTCAATTTCTCGTACCGGCGGAGGTGGTGGTGGGTACGAGAACTGAGAGGATATCTGTTCTTCTGGATAGTGGGGCCGGGGCTAATCTGGTGGACGCTCGGTTTGCCCGGGTTCAAGGTATGCGACTGAGTGTATTGGCTAAACCCATCCCCATATTCTCGATCGACGCCAGGCCTCTCGGTCAAGGTAGTTTTTTGCAAGCCGTGCATAACATAGATCTTCGAGTGGGGGCGATACCTAAAGAACTGTTGTCTTGTTACGTGTTGGAGGGTCTTCCCACTCCTATAGTGTTGGGCCTTCCTTGGTTAACTAAGCATAACCCGGTTATTAATTGGCAATCCAGAGAGATAAGCCAGTGGAGTGAATTCTGTAATAAAAACTGCATGAACACGGTCATCGGTGCGGTCGTGCCTAGGGCCTTACCTCCATTTCTGGTGGACTTTGAGGATGTATTTTCGGAGAAAGGGTGTCAAGAACTACCTCCTCATCGCGCGTATGACTGTTCTGTAAAATTGCTCCCTGAAGCCAAGTTACCGAAATCTAGGTTGTATAACCTTTCTGGTCCTGAGAGGCAGGCCATGAAGGATTATATTTCGGAGAGTCTGGCTAAGGGGCATATTAGACCTTCATCTTCCCCGGTGGCCGCGGGGTTCTTCTTTGTGAAGAAGAAAGATGGAGGCCTACGCCCTTGCCTGGATTTCCGTGAGCTTAATCGGATTACGGTCCGAGATCCGTATCCGCTCCCACTTATTCCCGATCTCTTCAATCAGATCGTGGGCGCCAAATGGTTCTCTAAGTTGGATCTCAGGGGGGCGTATAATCTGATTAGGATGAAGGAGGGGGATGAGTGGAAGACGGCGTTTAACACTCCGGAGGGGCATTATGAGAACCTTGTCATGCCATTTGGTCTGACTAATGCCCCGGCGGTGTTTCAACATTTTGTTAATGACATCTTTCGCCACCTAGTGGGACAGTTTGTTGTCATATATCTGGATGACATCTTAATTTACTCGCCGGATCTTGTGTCTCATCAGGAGCATATTAGGCAGGTGTTGCAGATCTTGCGGGATAATAAACTGTACGCCAAATGGGAGAAGTGTGTGTTCGCCGTACAGGAACTTCAGTTTTTAGGATTCCTGGTGTCAGCATCCGGTTTTCGTATGGACCCTGGGAAAGTGCGGGCAGTTCTTGAGTGGAATCTGCCAGAGGATCTTAAGGCATTACAACGTTTCCTGGGGTTTGCTAACTACTACCGGAAATTTATTCGTAATTTCTCGTCCATAGTTAAACCTCTCACAGACATGACTAAAAAAGGGACGGATTTTTCAAGGTGGTCTGACAAGGCTTGTCAAGCGTTTTCCTCCTTGAAAAAATTTTTGCTTCGGCACCCATACTCATTCAACCTGATGCGTCACAGCCGTTCATTGTGGAGGTAGACGCTTCTGAGGTAGGGGTGGGAGCGGTATTATCTCAAGGTCCGTCCCTGGTAAATGCCATCCGTGCGCCTTCTTCTCTAAAAAATTGTCGTCCGCTGAGAGGAATTATGATGTCGGCAATAGGGAACTCTTGGCCATTAAGTTAGCTTTTGAGGAGTGGCATCATTTTCTGGAGGGGGCAGTACACCCGGTCACCGTCATTACCGATCACAAGAACCTGCTATATTTAGAGTCCGCAAAACGTCTGAATCCCAGACAAGCTAGGTGGTCGTTGTTTTTTACCAGGTTTAATTTTGTCGTCACATATCGTCCTGGGTCAAAAAATGTAAAGGCGGATGCCTTATCTCGTAGTTTCCCTGGGGCCGGGAAGACGGATGACCCAATTCCTATCCTTCAGGAGGGGGTGGTGGTGTCGGCAGTATGCTCTGAGCTTGAGGAGGAGGTATTGGAGGCTCAGGGGGACGCCCCTGTTGGACCTCCAGGGAGACTGTTTGTTCCAGATCAGTTGAGACAAAAGGTAATCGAGGCACACCATAACTCAGCCTTGGCAGGACACCCAGGGAGTAAAGCAACTGTGGATCTCCTCTCACGCCGGTTTTGGTGGCCTAACTTACATAGAGAGGTGGTAACTTTTGTCGCGTCCTGTGGGGTTTGTGCGCGCTCTAAGACCCCACATACCCGTCCGTCTGGGGCCCTCTTACCTTTGAAGATCCCGGAGCGTCCGTGGACTCATCTGTCTATGGACTTTATTACGGACCTACCGCCGTCTTCAGGTAAAACAGTCATACTCGTTGTAGTGGACAGGTTCAGCAAGATGGGACATTTTATCGCTCTTCCTGCTCTTCCTAATGCTAAAACTCTTGCGCAGGTGTTCATTGGGGAGATTGTGAGGCTTCACGGGGTACCCTCCGATGTGGTGTCAGATCGGGGTCTCAGTTTGTGTCCAAATTCTGGAAGGCATTTTGTACATGGCGGGGGATGCAGTTGTCATTTTCATCGGCTTTTCATCCGCAGACCAATGGTCAGACAGAGCGTCTGAACCAGAGCTTGGAGACATATCTCCGGTGTTTTGTGTCAGAGAACCAGGAGGACTGGGCTTCTTTCTTGCCTCTGGCGGAATTCGCTCTTAACAATAGGCGGAGCGAGTCCACTGGTAAGTCCCCGTTTTTTGGGGCATATGGTTTTCACCCCCAGTTTTGTACTTTCAATAGGGGGGCTCTTCTGGGGTTCCTGAGGAGGAACGATTTTCGTCGTCACTTGCTTCAGTGTGGAGAGGAGTGCTGAATAATCTGAGTACTATGGGGAACCGATACAAACGTATGGCTGATAGGAGGAGAGTGTCTGGTCCGGACCTAAGTGTGAACGATCGGGTATGGTTGTCTACCAAGAATATAAAACTTAAGGTTCCCTCCTGGAAACTGGGTCCCAGGTTCATCGGGCCATACAGGATCAGTTCTATAATTAATCCGGTGGCATTCCGTCTTGACCTCCCCCCTACGTTTAAAATTCACAATGTGTTCCACAAATCGTTGCTTAAGAGGTATGTGGCGCCGGTGATACCATCACCTTTACCTCCTCCTCCTGTGGTGGTCAATGGTAACTTGGAGTTTCAGGTGTCGAAAATCATCGATTCACGTCTGAATCGCCGGTCCCTTCAGTACCTGGTTCATTGGAAGGGGTATGGTCCTGAGGAGAGGACGTGGGTTCCAGCGTCGGATATTAACGCAGACCGATTAATTCGGGCCTTCCACACAACTCACCCAGATAAACCTGGCCCTGAGGGTCCGGAGGCCCCTCTTAGAAGGGGGGGTACTGTCACGGGTGTGTCGCCACGAAGATCGTCGCGATTACACAACCTGACTTCTCACAGCTGAGTTTTTGGTGCTTGGTGTTTGTCGGCAGTGAGGGAGTTAATTCTCCCTCTCCTGTGCTAGACGAGGCCCAGCCTCGCCCAGCTGCAGTTAATGCTGCACTAATGAGATTCCTTCAAATACCTGCCAGTCTGCTAGGGAAGTGTCGGTGAAAGCATTCATGCAGACCAGCAGAGCGGATCGTGGTATTGTGAAGTCTGAAGTGAAGAGTACCTGGTGTGGTTTTCTCCCCTCCTCGCTTTATTATTTATCTCCTTACCTGTTGGTGTTCCCTCTGTAGTTGTATAGTGAGTTTTGTATGCAAGGTGGTCTTTTATTTTACCCCTTGTACTGTCTCGTTCGTCTTATACTGTGTGTAGGCATTTACCTTCCCGTTCCCTGTGGTGGTGATCAGGGTCCTTCTCAGGACTAGATTACAAAGGGTCAGGGATTCACAGGAGATAGGGTTACGCTGGCGGCCTGGACCTCTGTACTATCAACAGTATCTCCAGGTAGAGGGATTAGTCAGGGCCCCAGCTTAGGGCCAGCATAGACCCCGGACCTCCTGTATACAGTGACAGCGTGACAAGTATAATGCAGGTCCCATGTAGTACATATAGTACAATGCACTGTTCATAGTCCGATAGAGTATAATGCAGCCCCCATATAGTATAATGAAGCCACCCCATAGAGTGTAATGCAGCCCCGCACAGAAGATAATGCAGCCCCCTCGTAGTGTATAATGCAGACCCCTCATAGAATATAATGTAGCTCCCTCATACAGTATAATGCAGCCACCCCCACAGAATATAATGTAGCCAACTCATAGGGTATAATGCAGCCCCACAATAGAATATAATGCAGCCCCCATAGAATATAAGGCAGCCCCCTCATATAATATAATGCAGCACCCAATTGAATATAATGCAGCCCCTCGTAGGGTATAATGCGGACCCCATAGAATATAATGTATCCCCCTCATAGAGTATAATGCAGCCATCCCCATGGAATATAAAGTAGCCCCCTCACAGAGTATAATGCAGACCCCTAGAGAATATAATGCAGCCTCACCATGGAATATAATGCAGTCTTTCTCATATAGTATAATGCAGCCCCAATAGAATATAATGTAGCCCCCTCATACAGTAGAATGCAGCCCCCAATAGACTATAATGTAGCACCCTCATATAATATAATGCAGCGAGCCCTCATAGAATAAAATGCAGCCCTCTCGTAGGGTATAATGCAGCCCCACCATAGGGTATACTTTAGGCCCCCATAGAATATAATGCAGCCCCCCACAGAATATAATGCTGTCCCCCTCATATAATATAATACAGCACCCTCATGTAGTATAATGCAACCCCCCATAGACTATAATGTAGCCTCCTCATATAGTATAATATAGCTTCCTCAGAGTATGATGCAGCCCCCCTCATAGAAAATAACACAGCCCATCCCCCATAGAATATAATGTAGGCTTCCCACCCTCTCCCCATAGAATATAATACAGCCCCATAGTCCGGTACTCACTTAAAAAAACACACAATCCTTACCTTCTGATTCAGCAGCTGCACTGCCCGCCACACAGCGGATGCGAGATGAATTGACGTCATTGCGCACGCGCAATGTGAGAGGCAGACGTGGAATGATGGGAGAGGGATCGTCATCTGACGGTCTCTCCTCCATCATTGCTTTCAACTGTATCGGCGTCTATGATGCCGATACAGTTGAATGCGCCGGCCGAGGTACCTTACTCACGGGCCCCATAGCGACCATGTGGTGCAGTTATTAGTGGCATGCCACTGTAAGGGGGCCTCTGGGGGAACTGGGGCTCTAGGCAGCTGCCTTGTCTGCTTGCTGCTAATGTCGACCCTGGGTGTAAGGCCCTCATTTGTTTAAATGTGAACACCCCTGGTTGGGTGTCCATCTGCTGGATTGGGCGTAGTGGAAGACCTGTCTGTCCCTATTATACTATTTCTACTGTGGTGAAATTGATGCCACTTTGGTGGTGTCTGCCAATAATTTTTGTAAATGTGTAGACTCCTGGTTGGGTCTCCTTCATGCGTGTTGCCTGTAGCAGTAGACCTCCGAGACCGTCAGGCCTCTACTCCCTTGGACTCAACTACCCGTATTACTATCCTTAAATTTTTCTGACAATGGTAGTCTACAAAACTGATATTTGTGCCACCTGAGTGTGGCTCAGCATGAAAGCAGGTAGAGGTGTTGCATGCAGTGTCAGGGCTCCCAGCAAAGGGGCCCTACACCGATCCCTGACCCACCTCGTCTTACTGTGACGTTCAAATGAAAGCTGTAAATGCAGTCCCAGACCCTGAAATCATACCTGCCTGATTGCTGCAGTCCCACGCTACAGTTAGTACTGTGGGTGAATTGAGGCCACTTTCCTGGAGTCTGTCCCTCATTTGATGTGTTTTGGCAGCATTTGGTGTCATTCTAAGGTGTTGTGCATGCGTCTGTTTTTGCCTCCCATTGACATGAATGACGTTCGATTATGTTCAGCGAATATTCGACAAATTAATCTGCGAATATTACAAATTCGATGATCGTAATCAGAACCGAACATTGGAATATTCGCTCATTTCTACTGATAACGTGATATGTATGGGAACAGACTGATCTATTAGTGATTGTTCTGTCCCCATCTTTCTTCTTCAGCCGGTGGAAAGAGGCCGGGAAACAAGTGTTGAACGACTTCAATATTGTCGATCACGCACGTTTAGCAGCCTGGACTCAGCGCATGTAAATACAATCGAGATGTTTCTGTGTGATGTGCAATATGTCAGCATTTGGGGCCCCATTTTAAACTTTTGCCCAGGGCCCCACTTTGCCTAAAACCGGCCCTGCCTATTGGTAACAAGCCACCCAACAGAGTGAGCAGATTATTTATTGTGAAGAGTAAATGGACTAAAAACTGGCGTCATTGATTTGTTTTCTCCATTAAACCCATAAATAAAGTGATAAATATGTAATGCTAAGGTCGTGTTCACATGAGGCATAAAAGCTGCAATTTTTCTGCTGCTATTTTTGCACACTTTCCGCAGGTGTCTGCACCAGACAACGCGTTAACAACCTTCTCTGATTATTGTGATTTTTGCTGTATTCATTACCCCCCTTATTTGATGCGTTTTTAGTGCAGATGTGAAGCAGCATTTTTTAAAGCAAAAAAAGCTTTGATTCTGCGCTTAAAAATGCAATAATGTTTTATTTTTACATGCTTTTTTTCAGGCTCCACATAGAAACCTACATAGAAAACATTCAGCAAAACCGCACAGTCCAGCAGCGTCTTTAGATGCACTGAGGGCGGAGATTTCATGACATCACATACACTTTGTTTGATTATTTAGGCCGCGTTCACATGTAGCGTTAATGCTGCGTATTTTCTGCCACTTTCTTTCCATAGAAATTCTGCTGTTTAACGATCCAAGTAAAGTGGATGTGATTTCATGAGAACTGCGCCCCCTGTGGTCTAAAGACGACGCTGACCTGTGTGGTTTCGGTGCTTTTGAAGCTCCTTCTATTGGTCTCTGTAGCACCAGAGGAAGAACAGAGGGGAAAAGACAGGATTCTATTTATGTTGGGTCACATGACGCTGTGCTGGGAGATGTCCTGTGATGGAATGTTGTGGATGATGATGTCACCGAGGGCATTGTAATGTCACCCCTCAGGTATAGAAGGGGGCTCCACCCACCTGGAGCTCATATCTCATTTTCCATACCTTGGAGCTGAGATACTCCCTGGAGACAATGAGGATTACCATATTGTTTCTGTGCTTTACCCTATTTTACCCCATGAATTACCATAGGCTGCTGGTGAGTACCTCTCTATTATTACAAATGGTGGACGCTTAGAATCAGCTGTGGCAGGGGAATGGGATGGAGAGGGGTCCTGTAAGAATTTACCTGCTGGAATAAGGGGTTATGGCTTAGGAATTGGAGGTAGGAGGGGATATAAGTGTGGGGCGACCCCTCTGACTCCCACATTCCTCCTTTGTCCTTGTTGTGATTAATGATTTTGGTGTTGTCCCCTGTTATGTTTCGGTAGCTGAGGAGTGCAGGTAAAAAAGGCAATACACCAGAGCAGTTGGAATCTATGAGATTGCAGTACCCTGACTAACCACCACAACTAGAGGCAGCCGTGGAGCGTTCCTACGTTGGTCCTAGACGCCTCGTCACAGCCTGAGAAACTAACTACACCTAAAGATAGAAATAGGAAAGCTATCTGCCCGGGAGCAGAACCCCAAAGATAATAGAAAGCCCCCAAACATGTAATGGCGGTTAGACAAGATGAAATACTGACACAGAAAGAAAATAGTATGAGCAAACGCTGGGGCCCAAACTAACTAAATAGAAAAGGATAGGAAGGGTACTTACTGCAATCCCAGAAAACCCTGAAAGGCACCAACTCTACTAATTTCAAAAACACCTGAGATCACACGACCTCTTCCACCTAAATTAGTTCTCTGGTGTAACAAAATCAAAACAGCAGCCACTGAAAAAACTGGAAAAAGCAAAAGTACAAACATCAGTGGCTGAACAAAACTGAGAGGGCAGAAGCCCCCGGAGGGGACCCTGAAGGCCCCCACAGAAGTGCAGGACAAAATGAAAAAATATAGCACAAACACAAAAGAAGAAAATGTCTTATCTGTTAGCAGGAGATGCAGACACGACACAGCAGGCTACAAGGGAAACAGGAATAAAGGTCCAGACCAGAACAATTGATCACCGGCAACCCTGATGGGAAGGTGACTCCCTTATATAAGACCAATCAGTAACACCTGATTCCCAGTCCTCACAATCTTCACTGGACAGACTAGCACCGCTTGTAACCACCAGAGGGAGCCTCTGCTCAGAACTCATCTCAAACCCATTCACAACAGTCCCCCATATATCACTTTGCAGTCACCTGTAATCTCTCCGCACTGTGATCCATAAAAATATTCTACATTATCCTGTATATAAACACCTGGGAGGGGAGGAGACATCACATCATGTGACCAGATCCACTTTTACTGCAGTCATAAAGTAAGCTAGCTGTATTCTAGGTTTTCATGGCAAATGTCAGCAGCTGCTCCCCCTAATGTTTACAGTATAAAAATATCAAAACTGTTAAAACTTTTAATTTTTCATACCATTGAACATTATTAAATATGAAAAATATAATATTGATAATTTACATTTTTTCAATTGTTGAAAAAAATGTTGATGACACTTTCCATTTATTAGATCTAAAGATATTGTGCTTCCTGTGCCACTGCAACCAATCACAGGGCAGATTACATTTTCTAACCTGCTGTTCAAAAATAAAAGCTGCCCTGTAATTGGTCACTATGGCTTTCTTTTAGATATTTATTATCGGGTCCAAAGTATCAGACAGTGACATGATGGATAGAACTGTGTAATGATGTCACAGACGTTACTGTGATGTCAACTATGGGTAAATTAGGAAGCTCCGCCCACCTGTGGCTTGTTTCTCATTGGCCAAAGCTTGGTGCAGAGAGATTAGTGGGGAATGAGTTTCATCCTATCATTTCTGTTCTTTATAAATATACAAGACTCTATTAAAGTTTTTTTATAATTACAGGACGACCCACTACCAGTGGTTCCCATGAAAAGCACCTATGATTATGACTTCAAACTTCCTCCTTGGAGCTTCCATGCCGCAGTCTTTGTTGCGGTGCTGATACTCCTGACAATTCTAGAGTATTTGGCTTACAGGCTTGTCCTAAGCAAGTGGGCAAAGTCTGGACCTGGTGAAACATTTATACAACCAATTCCGGAGAACAAAAACATTCTGGAGGAACAAATTGCTTTTAAGGAGCCAATTTGTATCCCTTGGATTCAAGAGCAAGAATCCAGGCGAACACCTGTCCTGCCCAATGGCAAATCTTCTGGTCCATCGATGGGTCCTACACCGCAGGATGCGAAAAAGGTTCCAAGACGAAACTTCAAAGTGGGGTTCAGTAAGATTGTCTGGGTCAGACCTATACCTCACAACAACAGAGGAAGAAAAGCTCGAAGTTCCACAGAGCATAAAGAGAGGTTTCTGATTGTTCAGCGAAACCAACAACCCAGAAGTCCAGAACCTAGAGCGCCTGAACCTAGAGAACAAGAACCTATAATGCCAGAATCTAGCATTTCAGAACCTAGAATACCAGAGCCTAGAATGCCTACAACACCTCAACTCAAAATCCAGAGGAGAAGATTTTTCCTTAGATGTCTTAGAGGCGAGGAAGATTGAGGAGAAGGCAACTGCTTGAACTTTCTCATTGCTCGTGTCTTCATCACAGGTTAGTCCTATGCATGCTGTCTGGTGGGCACCATCTTGCTACCTACAATGCAGCATCGCACCTGAAATCTAAAAGATATTTCTTCACACATTTGCACTTTTTAGCACCTTATCATATGGCGCACCTATATACGCTTTGTTAAGTATAACTGTCTAGTATGTGCTCCTGAAGAACCAATTTAAGGGAAACGTGTTGAGTTTGGCATACGATGTACCTGTGTTTGGCATACTATACACTTGTTGGTAAAATCTATTTCTGATATACTGTATCAATGCTGACATCTATAATCTACTAGATATTATTATGTCTCTGGTGGGATGCCCCATGTCAATTGTTGATAACTGACTCTGGATATTGTCCTCTATTTCTTATCTAATATGGTTACACGTAGATGTGAAGAGAGCTGTGCTGTGGGTAGTGATTTTTCTACTGATTTAAATATTGTATTTTTATTAGCTTTACATCTATCCCTATATATTGTATAGTACCGATATCAACCATCTAGGTATCCTATTTATTACAGTTAGCAAATTTGTGCTTGTAGGGTCTAACAGGGCCCATTAGGGTGAGCGGGGGTGCCAGTTTAGTATTTAAGGGTGCCAACCTCTGAGGCAAGGTAGAGTCAATGATAGATGGATAATACGGCCTCGCCTTACCCCTTTTACTGATATTTACTGCTTATATTATTTAGTTTAGGATATTGGGTAGATGAACACACAGCTTTTTGAGTCATTACTTTAAACCTCTACTTTGAGAATATTTTTTAAGAATATCAATAATGCTTTAGTGTAGTGTATGTTCTGAACTAAGTTGTCATACTTAGGCACTAGATAGATTATTACTATATAGATTATTAGTTTAATCAGTGATTTTTTTTTCTATTCTTTACCATCAGGAAACTCGAGGATCAAATCTTATGGAAGTCGAGAAGCCTGAACGCCGGAAGGTGATGACCTGTTGATGGCCCACAGCCGGAGGATCATTACCTGTTGATGCCACACAGCCGAAGGGTCATTCCCTTAGTGATGGCCGACAGCCGGTGGGTGAAGACCTATCAATCGCACACAGCCCTATGCTGATGACCTATTGATGGCACATAGCCGAAGGGTCATTACCTGTGGATGGCACACAGCCGAAGATTCATTGCCTGTTGATGGCCCACAGTCAGAAAGAGGATCACAGGATCATTACCTGTAGATGGCACATAGCATTACAGAGAATAAGATGTTATGATGGCACACAGCTGGGTCCCTTCCTAATAACAAGGAACCCTGGGGAATACAGGTCATCCTGAACCCCCACTGTCTATATACTTGCTCCACCTCACCCTACACCATCATGGAGGACACTTCCACCTGTGTCCACAGTGAGGTTGGACTTTCTTTTATAATAACAGCAGATTAATAAACATCATAAAGCTGTAAAAGTATCGTGTCATGTATTATAAAGAAATATAAAGTATAATATATATTCATAGAGGGCACATAAGATGACTAACTATAGAGAGCACGTTATCGCCTCATATATACTGTATATTCTAGATGGCGCTATTACACTAAATACATCACAACCACCAGGGTGATATTACGGTACAATGTGAGATTGTAAAGGTGGGCCAGGGTCGTAGTCGTGGCTGAGTTTGGTGGGAATTGTATACCTTGGCCTTCTTCTACAGGAAAACGGTACCTCTTATCTTGCATGGTATGGCCAGTACTCACTATGCTGTCAACGTCCTCTTTGCTGCGCTGGCATGACGCTGCTTCTAGATCCCAACAAATAGAGACACAGTCCAGGGCAACTTTTAACTGAACAGATTTATTTACTTCAGGTCACAGCACATCCATGTAGTTTCCAGCACTTCCATAACAGTAAAGACTAATAGGATAAAATAGACAGCGGTCTAAGGGGGAAAGTTGCTGCCGGTGAATGTTGGATGTGCATAAATATTAGATGCGGTCCATCTGTAGCAGCTCCAGCCATGTGTCCCCAATGGGGGAATGGAGTAAAATAAAGATGCAACGCAGTCTGTCAGGAGCGCTCAGATGAAGATCGCAGAGGGCAGGTGGCAACCTGATGAAGACGGCATTCTGCCGTTGAAACGCATTGTAGAATAAAGCTTTTATCTCCTTCAACAACTGCCCTCTGCGATCTTCATCTGAGCACTCCTGACAGACTGCGTTGCATCTTTATTTTAAAACAGTAAAGAAGGCACATCACTTCATCTTTCCCGTCACTGTTCCTTGCATCACTAAGTGTTTCCGTGGGACAGGGCATCTCAGTCGGCCCCTCAGTGTCCTCCCTGTAAAGCGTCACCATGGTGAAGTGCTCTCCTGCCCGTTTCGCCCTGGACATCAGAGATTCAGCCCACCTAGCTATCCACCAAATTCTGGAGTGACCTGCCTGTACACTTTTACGGTGACCTTCAATCTTCCTCTTCTTCCTTCCTTTTCCTCTCTACTACTGGGTGCTGCTGAAAGCCACTCCACCACCACGCCGAGTCCTGCTCCCAATCTACGTGACATACTCATCCAAAGCCATTTTTCTATACCCACTGTTAGACTTAACAGGGGTATCACACTTAGGGGATCATTCCCCTGTGGTGACTGCAACATCTGCCCCTTTATGTTTCCAACAAGGGACACATTTATGGATCCAACTACCTCCCAAAGACATCCGCTAAAGTCATATGTTAACTGTAAGACGAGAGATGTGATTTATGCCATCATCTGTCCTTGCGACAAGATCTATGTCGGACAGACATCTCAAGAACTCAGAAAAAGAGCCCAAAAACATCTGTCTACTATACCTTTAGCAGCACTTGATCGGGAAAAGGGCAAAACATTAACGCCCATAGCTGCCCACTTCCTAGAGGTCCATAGAGGCTCTCCTAATAATCTGAGGATTGTTGGGCTTCAGAAAAGCCTTTCGGGTGGTAGGAGAGGTAGTTTACATAAAATATTGTTACGTACTGAATCCCGGTGGATCTTTGTGTAGAGCCCAGCTGCGCTTGGAATCTCATTTCCCAGAGGGATGCACCGAAGGTAATGACCACTAGAGGACCCAATATGCATACACACATCTTCACCAATCCCTAGAGCCACCAGAGGGAGCCTTTTTAGAGTATATAAGGATGGTGAAGAACCTGAGGTCAGGTCAGTCTAATCTGAGTCTACGTGGAGAATAGATCAGTTTCTAGAGGCGAGAGAACGAGAGAAGAGTTGTTAGTTCTCTTAGGCCCCCATAGAATATAATGCAGCCCCCCACAGAATATAATGCTGTCCCCCTCATATAATATAATACAGCACCCTCATGTAGTATAATGCAACCCCCCATAGACTATAATGTAGCCTCCTCATATAGTATAATATAGCTTCCTCAGAGTATGATGCAGCCCCCTCATAGAAAATAACACAGCCCATCCCCCATAGAATATAATGTAGGCTTCCCACCCTCTCCCCCATAGAATATAATACAGCCCCATAGTCCGGTACTCACTTAAAAAAAACACACAATCCTTACCTTCTGATTCAGCAGCTGCACTGCCCGCCACACAGCGGATGCGAGATGAATTGACGTCATTGCGCACGCGCAATGTGAGAGGCAGACGTGGAATGATGGGAGAGGGATCGTCATCTGACGGTCTCTCCTCCATCATTGCTTTCAACTGTATCGGCGTCTATGATGCCGATACAGTTGAATGCGCCGGCCGAGGTACCTTACTCACGGGCCCCATAGCGACCATGTGGTGCAGTTATTAGTGGCATGCCACTGTAAGGGGGCCTCTGGGGGAACTGGGGCTCTAGGCAGCTGCCTTGTCTGCTTGCTGCTAATGTCGACCCTGGGTGTAAGGCCCTCATTTGTTTAAATGTGAACACCCCTGGTTGGGTGTCCATCTGCTGGATTGGGCGTAGTGGAAGACCTGTCTGTCCCTATTATACTATTTCTACTGTGGTGAAATTGATGCCACTTTGGTGGTGTCTGCCAATAATTTTTGTAAATGTGTAGACTCCTGGTTGGGTCTCCTTCATGCGTGTTGCCTGTAGCAGTAGACCTCCGAGACCGTCAGGCCTCTACTCCCTTGGACTCAACTACCCGTATTACTATCCTTAAATTTTTCTGACAATGGTAGTCTACAAAACTGATATTTGTGCCACCTGAGTGTGGCTCAGCATGAAAGCAGGTAGAGGTGTTGCATGCAGTGTCAGGGCTCCCAGCAAAGGGGCCCTACACCGATCCCTGACCCACCTCGTCTTACTGTGACGTTCAAATGAAAGCTGTAAATGCAGTCCCAGACCCTGAAATCATACCTGCCTGATTGCTGCAGTCCCACGCTACAGTTAGTACTGTGGGTGAATTGAGGCCACTTTCCTGGAGTCTGTCCCTCATTTGATGTGTTTTGGCAGCATTTGGTGTCATTCTAAGGTGTTGTGCATGCGTCTGTTTTTGCCTCCCATTGACATGAATGACGTTCGATTATGTTCAGCGAATATTCGACAAATTAATCTGCGAATATTACAAATTCGATGATCGTAATCAGAACCGAACATTGGAATATTCGCTCATTTCTACTGATAACGTGATATGTATGGGAACAGACTGATCTATTAGTGATTGTTCTGTCCCCATCTTTCTTCTTCAGCCGGTGGAAAGAGGCCGGGAAACAAGTGTTGAACGACTTCAATATTGTCGATCACGCACGTTTAGCAGCCTGGACTCAGCGCATGTAAATACAATCGAGATGTTTCTGTGTGATGTGCAATATGTCAGCATTTGGGGCCCCATTTTAAACTTTTGCCCAGGGCCCCACTTTGCCTAAAACCGGCCCTGCCTATTGGTAACAAGCCACCCAACAGAGTGAGCAGATTATTTATTGTGAAGAGTAAATGGACTAAAAACTGGCGTCATTGATTTGTTTTCTCCATTAAACCCATAAATAAAGTGATAAATATGTAATGCTAAGGTCGTGTTCACATGAGGCATAAAAGCTGCAATTTTTCTGCTGCTATTTTTGCACACTTTCCGCAGGTGTCTGCACCAGACAACGCGTTAACAACCTTCTCTGATTATTGTGATTTTTGCTGTATTCATTACCCCCCTTATTTGATGCGTTTTTAGTGCAGATGTGAAGCAGCATTTTTTAAAGCAAAAAAAGCTTTGATTCTGCGCTTAAAAATGCAATAATGTTTTATTTTTACATGCTTTTTTTCAGGCTCCACATAGAAACCTACATAGAAAACATTCAGCAAAACCGCACAGTCCAGCAGCGTCTTTAGATGCACTGAGGGCGGAGATTTCATGACATCACATACACTTTGTTTGATTATTTAGGCCGCGTTCACATGTAGCGTTAATGCTGCGTATTTTCTGCCACTTTCTTTCCATAGAAATTCTGCTGTTTAACGATCCAAGTAAAGTGGATGTGATTTCATGAGAACTGCGCCCCCTGTGGTCTAAAGACGACGCTGACCTGTGTGGTTTCGGTGCTTTTGAAGCTCCTTCTATTGGTCTCTGTAGCACCAGAGGAAGAACAGAGGGGAAAAGACAGGATTCTATTTATGTTGGGTCACATGACGCTGTGCTGGGAGATGTCCTGTGATGGAATGTTGTGGATGATGATGTCACCGAGGGCATTGTAATGTCACCCCTCAGGTATAGAAGGGGGCTCCACCCACCTGGAGCTCATATCTCATTTTCCATACCTTGGAGCTGAGATACTCCCTGGAGACAATGAGGATTACCATATTGTTTCTGTGCTTTACCCTATTTTACCCCATGAATTACCATAGGCTGCTGGTGAGTACCTCTCTATTATTACAAATGGTGGACGCTTAGAATCAGCTGTGGCAGGGGAATGGGATGGAGAGGGGTCCTGTAAGAATTTACCTGCTGGAATAAGGGGTTATGGCTTAGGAATTGGAGGTAGGAGGGGATATAAGTGTGGGGCGACCCCTCTGACTCCCACATTCCTCCTTTGTCCTTGTTGTGATTAATGATTTTGGTGTTGTCCCCTGTTATGTTTCGGTAGCTGAGGAGTGCAGGTAAAAAAGGCAATACACCAGAGCAGTTGGAATCTATGAGATTGCAGTACCCTGACTAACCACCACAACTAGAGGCAGCCGTGGAGCGTTCCTACGTTGGTCCTAGACGCCTCGTCACAGCCTGAGAAACTAACTACACCTAAAGATAGAAATAGGAAAGCTATCTGCCCGGGAGCAGAACCCCAAAGATAATAGAAAGCCCCCAAACATGTAATGGCGGTTAGACAAGATGAAATACTGACACAGAAAGAAAATAGTATGAGCAAACGCTGGGGCCCAAACTAACTAAATAGAAAAGGATAGGAAGGGTACTTACTGCAATCCCAGAAAACCCTGAAAGGCACCAACTCTACTAATTTCAAAAACACCTGAGATCACACGACCTCTTCCACCTAAATTAGTTCTCTGGTGTAACAAAATCAAAACAGCAGCCACTGAAAAAACTGGAAAAAGCAAAAGTACAAACATCAGTGGCTGAACAAAACTGAGAGGGCAGAAGCCCCCGGAGGGGACCCTGAAGGCCCCCACAGAAGTGCAGGACAAAATGAAAAAATATAGCACAAACACAAAAGAAGAAAATGTCTTATCTGTTAGCAGGAGATGCAGACACGACACAGCAGGCTACAAGGGAAACAGGAATAAAGGGTCCAGACCAGAACAATTGATCACCGGCAACCCTGATGGGAAGGTGACTCCCTTATATAAGACCAATCAGTAACACCTGATTCCCAGTCCTCACAATCTTCACTGGACAGACTAGCACCGCTTGTAACCACCAGAGGGAGCCTCTGCTCAGAACTCATCTCAAACCCATTCACAACAGTCCCCCATATATCACTTTGCAGTCACCTGTAATCTCTCCGCACTGTGATCCATAAAAATATTCTACATTATCCTGTATATAAACACCTGGGAGGGGAGGAGACATCACATCATGTGACCAGATCCACTTTTACTGCAGTCATAAAGTAAGCTAGCTGTATTCTAGGTTTTCATGGCAAATGTCAGCAGCTGCTCCCCCTAATGTTTACAGTATAAAAATATCAAAACTGTTAAAACTTTTAATTTTTCATACCATTGAACATTATTAAATATGAAAAATATATATATTGATAATTTACATTTTTTCAATTGTTGAAAAAAATGTTGATGACACTTTCCATTTATTAGATCTAAAGATATTGTGCTTCCTGTGCCACTGCAACCAATCACAGGGCAGATTACATTTTCTAACCTGCTGTTCAAAAATAAAAGCTGCCCTGTAATTGGTCACTATGGCTTTCTTTTAGATATTTATTATCGGGTCCAAAGTATCAGACAGTGACATGATGGATAGAACTGTGTAATGATGTCACAGACGTTACTGTGATGTCAACTATGGGTAAATTAGGAAGCTCCGCCCACCTGTGGCTTGTTTCTCATTGGCCAAAGCTTGGTGCAGAGAGATTAGTGGGGAATGAGTTTCATCCTATCATTTCTGTTCTTTATAAATATACAAGACTCTATTAAAGTTTTTTTATAATTACAGGACGACCCACTACCAGTGGTTCCCATGAAAAGCACCTATGATTATGACTTCAAACTTCCTCCTTGGAGCTTCCATGCCGCAGTCTTTGTTGCGGTGCTGATACTCCTGACAATTCTAGAGTATTTGGCTTACAGGCTTGTCCTAAGCAAGTGGGCAAAGTCTGGACCTGGTGAAACATTTATACAACCAATTCCGGAGAACAAAAACATTCTGGAGGAACAAATTGCTTTTAAGGAGCCAATTTGTATCCCTTGGATTCAAGAGCAAGAATCCAGGCGAACACCTGTCCTGCCCAATGGCAAATCTTCTGGTCCATCGATGGGTCCTACACCGCAGGATGCGAAAAAGGTTCCAAGACGAAACTTCAAAGTGGGGTTCAGTAAGATTGTCTGGGTCAGACCTATACCTCACAACAACAGAGGAAGAAAAGCTCGAAGTTCCACAGAGCATAAAGAGAGGTTTCTGATTGTTCAGCGAAACCAACAACCCAGAAGTCCAGAACCTAGAGCGCCTGAACCTAGAGAACAAGAACCTATAATGCCAGAATCTAGCATTTCAGAACCTAGAATACCAGAGCCTAGAATGCCTACAACACCTCAACTCAAAATCCAGAGGAGAAGATTTTTCCTTAGATGTCTTAGAGGCGAGGAAGATTGAGGAGAAGGCAACTGCTTGAACTTTCTCATTGCTCGTGTCTTCATCACAGGTTAGTCCTATGCATGCTGTCTGGTGGGCACCATCTTGCTACCTACAATGCAGCATCGCACCTGAAATCTAAAAGATATTTCTTCACACATTTGCACTTTTTAGCACCTTATCATATGGCGCACCTATATACGCTTTGTTAAGTATAACTGTCTAGTATGTGCTCCTGAAGAACCAATTTAAGGGAAACGTGTTGAGTTTGGCATACGATGTACCTGTGTTTGGCATACTATACACTTGTTGGTAAAATCTATTTCTGATATACTGTATCAATGCTGACATCTATAATCTACTAGATATTATTATGTCTCTGGTGGGATGCCCCATGTCAATTGTTGATAACTGACTCTGGATATTGTCCTCTATTTCTTATCTAATATGGTTACACGTAGATGTGAAGAGAGCTGTGCTGTGGGTAGTGATTTTTCTACTGATTTAAATATTGTATTTTTATTAGCTTTACATCTATCCCTATATATTGTATAGTACCGATATCAACCATCTAGGTATCCTATTTATTACAGTTAGCAAATTTGTGCTTGTAGGGTCTAACAGGGCCCATTAGGGTGAGCGGGGGTGCCAGTTTAGTATTTAAGGGTGCCAACCTCTGAGGCAAGGTAGAGTCAATGATAGATGGATAATACGGCCTCGCCTTACCCCTTTTACTGATATTTACTGCTTATATTATTTAGTTTAGGATATTGGGTAGATGAACACACAGCTTTTTGAGTCATTACTTTAAACCTCTACTTTGAGAATATTTTTTAAGAATATCAATAATGCTTTAGTGTAGTGTATGTTCTGAACTAAGTTGTCATACTTAGGCACTAGATAGATTATTACTATATAGATTATTAGTTTAATCAGTGATTTTTTTTTCTATTCTTTACCATCAGGAAACTCGAGGATCAAATCTTATGGAAGTCGAGAAGCCTGAACGCCGGAAGGTGATGACCTGTTGATGGCCCACAGCCGGAGGATCATTACCTGTTGATGCCACACAGCCGAAGGGTCATTCCCTTAGTGATGGCCGACAGCCGGTGGGTGAAGACCTATCAATCGCACACAGCCCTATGCTGATGACCTATTGATGGCACATAGCCGAAGGGTCATTACCTGTGGATGGCACACAGCCGAAGATTCATTGCCTGTTGATGGCCCACAGTCAGAAAGAGGATCACAGGATCATTACCTGTAGATGGCACATAGCATTACAGAGAATAAGATGTTATGATGGCACACAGCTGGGTCCCTTCCTAATAACAAGGAACCCTGGGGAATACAGGTCATCCTGAACCCCCACTGTCTATATACTTGCTCCACCTCACCCTACACCATCATGGAGGACACTTCCACCTGTGTCCACAGTGAGGTTGGACTTTCTTTTATAATAACAGCAGATTAATAAACATCATAAAGCTGTAAAAGTATCGTGTCATGTATTATAAAGAAATATAAAGTATAATATATATTCATAGAGGGCACATAAGATGACTAACTATAGAGAGCACGTTATCGCCTCATATATACTGTATATTCTAGATGGCGCTATTACACTAAATACATCACAACCACCAGGGTGATATTACGGTACAATGTGAGATTGTAAAGGTGGGCCAGGGTCGTAGTCGTGGCTGAGTTTGGTGGGAATTGTATACCTTGGCCTTCTTCTACAGGAAAACGGTACCTCTTATCTTGCATGGTATGGCCAGTACTCACTATGCTGTCAACGTCCTCTTTGCTGCGCTGGCATGACGCTGCTTCTAGATCCCAACAAATAGAGACACAGTCCAGGGCAACTTTTAACTGAACAGATTTATTTACTTCAGGTCACAGCACATCCATGTAGTTTCCAGCACTTCCATAACAGTAAAGACTAATAGGATAAAATAGACAGCGGTCTAAGGGGGAAAGTTGCTGCCGGTGAATGTTGGATGTGCATAAATATTAGATGCGGTCCATCTGTAGCAGCTCCAGCCATGTGTCCCCAATGGGGGAATGGAGAGTAAAATAAAGATGCAACGCAGTCTGTCAGGAGCGCTCAGATGAAGATCGCAGAGGGCAGGTGGCAACCTGATGAAGACGGCATTCTGCCGTTGAAACGCATTGTAGAATAAAGCTTTTATCTCCTTCAACAACTGCCCTCTGCGATCTTCATCTGAGCACTCCTGACAGACTGCGTTGCATCTTTATTTTAAAACAGTAAAGAAGGCACATCACTTCATCTTTCCCGTCACTGTTCCTTGCATCACTAAGTGTTTCCGTGGGACAGGGCATCTCAGTCGGCCCCTCAGTGTCCTCCCTGTAAAGCGTCACCATGGTGAAGTGCTCTCCTGCCCGTTTCGCCCTGGACATCAGAGATTCAGCCCACCTAGCTATCCACCAAATTCTGGAGTGACCTGCCTGTACACTTTTACGGTGACCTTCAATCTTCCTCTTCTTCCTTCCTTTTCCTCTCTACTACTGGGTGCTGCTGAAAGCCACTCCACCACCACGCCGAGTCCTGCTCCCAATCTACGTGACATACTCATCCAAAGCCATTTTTCTATACCCACTGTTAGACTTAACAGGGGTATCACACTTAGGGGATCATTCCCCTGTGGTGACTGCAACATCTGCCCCTTTATGTTTCCAACAAGGGACACATTTATGGATCCAACTACCTCCCAAAGACATCCGCTAAAGTCATATGTTAACTGTAAGACGAGAGATGTGATTTATGCCATCATCTGTCCTTGCGACAAGATCTATGTCGGACAGACATCTCAAGAACTCAGAAAAAGAGCCCAAAAACATCTGTCTACTATACCTTTAGCAGCACTTGATCGGGAAAAGGGCAAAACATTAACGCCCATAGCTGCCCACTTCCTAGAGGTCCATAGAGGCTCTCCTAATAATCTGAGGATTGTTGGGCTTCAGAAAAGCCTTTCGGGTGGTAGGAGAGGTAGTTTACATAAAATATTGTTACGTACTGAATCCCGGTGGATCTTTGTGTAGAGCCCAGCTGCGCTTGGAATCTCATTTCCCAGAGGGATGCACCGAAGGTAATGACCACTAGAGGACCCAATATGCATACACACATCTTCACCAATCCCTAGAGCCACCAGAGGGAGCCTTTTTAGAGTATATAAGGATGGTGAAGAACCTGAGGTCAGGTCAGTCTAATCTGAGTCTACGTGGAGAATAGATCAGTTTCTAGAGGCGAGAGAACGAGAGAAGAGTTGTTAGTTCTCTTAGGCCCCCATAGAATATAATGCAGCCCCCCACAGAATATAATGCTGTCCCCCTCATATAATATAATACAGCACCCTCATGTAGTATAATGCAACCCCCCATAGACTATAATGTAGCCTCCTCATATAGTATAATATAGCTTCCTCAGAGTATGATGCAGCCCCCCTCATAGAAAATAACACAGCCCATCCCCCATAGAATATAATGTAGGCTTCCCACCCTCTCCCCCATAGAATATAATACAGCCCCATAGTCCGGTACTCACTTAAAAAAACACACAATCCTTACCTTCTGATTCAGCAGCTGCACTGCCCGCCACACAGCGGATGCGAGATGAATTGACGTCATTGCGCACGCGCAATGTGAGAGGCAGACGTGGAATGATGGGAGAGGGATCGTCATCTGACGGTCTCTCCTCCATCATTGCTTTCAACTGTATCGGCGTCTATGATGCCGATACAGTTGAATGCGCCGGCCGAGGTACCTTACTCACGGGCCCCATAGCGACCATGTGGTGCAGTTATTAGTGGCATGCCACTGTAAGGGGGCCTCTGGGGGAACTGGGGCTCTAGGCAGCTGCCTTGTCTGCTTGCTGCTAATGTCGACCCTGGGTGTAAGGCCCTCATTTGTTTAAATGTGAACACCCCTGGTTGGGTGTCCATCTGCTGGATTGGGCGTAGTGGAAGACCTGTCTGTCCCTATTATACTATTTCTACTGTGGTGAAATTGATGCCACTTTGGTGGTGTCTGCCAATAATTTTTGTAAATGTGTAGACTCCTGGTTGGGTCTCCTTCATGCGTGTTGCCTGTAGCAGTAGACCTCCGAGACCGTCAGGCCTCTACTCCCTTGGACTCAACTACCCGTATTACTATCCTTAAATTTTTCTGACAATGGTAGTCTACAAAACTGATATTTGTGCCACCTGAGTGTGGCTCAGCATGAAAGCAGGTAGAGGTGTTGCATGCAGTGTCAGGGCTCCCAGCAAAGGGGCCCTACACCGATCCCTGACCCACCTCGTCTTACTGTGACGTTCAAATGAAAGCTGTAAATGCAGTCCCAGACCCTGAAATCATACCTGCCTGATTGCTGCAGTCCCACGCTACAGTTAGTACTGTGGGTGAATTGAGGCCACTTTCCTGGAGTCTGTCCCTCATTTGATGTGTTTTGGCAGCATTTGGTGTCATTCTAAGGTGTTGTGCATGCGTCTGTTTTTGCCTCCCATTGACATGAATGACGTTCGATTATGTTCAGCGAATATTCGACAAATTAATCTGCGAATATTACAAATTCGATGATCGTAATCAGAACCGAACAATTGGAATATTCGCTCATTTCTACTGATAACGTGATATGTATGGGAACAGACTGATCTATTAGTGATTGTTCTGTCCCCATCTTTCTTCTTCAGCCGGTGGAAAGAGGCCGGGAAACAAGTGTTGAACGACTTCAATATTGTCGATCACGCACGTTTAGCAGCCTGGACTCAGCGCATGTAAATACAATCGAGATGTTTCTGTGTGATGTGCAATATGTCAGCATTTGGGGCCCCATTTTAAACTTTTGCCCAGGGCCCCACTTTGCCTAAAACCGGCCCTGCCTATTGGTAACAAGCCACCCAACAGAGTGAGCAGATTATTTATTGTGAAGAGTAAATGGACTAAAAACTGGCGTCATTGATTTGTTTTCTCCATTAAACCCATAAATAAAGTGATAAATATGTAATGCTAAGGTCGTGTTCACATGAGGCATAAAAGCTGCAATTTTTCTGCTGCTATTTTTGCACACTTTCCGCAGGTGTCTGCACCAGACAACGCGTTAACAACCTTCTCTGATTATTGTGATTTTTGCTGTATTCATTACCCCCCTTATTTGATGCGTTTTTAGTGCAGATGTGAAGCAGCATTTTTTAAAGCAAAAAAAGCTTTGATTCTGCGCTTAAAAATGCAATAATGTTTTATTTTTACATGCTTTTTTTCAGGCTCCACATAGAAACCTACATAGAAAACATTCAGCAAAACCGCACAGTCCAGCAGCGTCTTTAGATGCACTGAGGGCGGAGATTTCATGACATCACATACACTTTGTTTGATTATTTAGGCCGCGTTCACATGTAGCGTTAATGCTGCGTATTTTCTGCCACTTTCTTTCCATAGAAATTCTGCTGTTTAACGATCCAAGTAAAGTGGATGTGATTTCATGAGAACTGCGCCCCCTGTGGTCTAAAGACGACGCTGACCTGTGTGGTTTCGGTGCTTTTGAAGCTCCTTCTATTGGTCTCTGTAGCACCAGAGGAAGAACAGAGGGGAAAAGACAGGATTCTATTTATGTTGGGTCACATGACGCTGTGCTGGGAGATGTCCTGTGATGGAATGTTGTGGATGATGATGTCACCGAGGGCATTGTAATGTCACCCCTCAGGTATAGAAGGGGGCTCCACCCACCTGGAGCTCATATCTCATTTTCCATACCTTGGAGCTGAGATACTCCCTGGAGACAATGAGGATTACCATATTGTTTCTGTGCTTTACCCTATTTTACCCCATGAATTACCATAGGCTGCTGGTGAGTACCTCTCTATTATTACAAATGGTGGACGCTTAGAATCAGCTGTGGCAGGGGAATGGGATGGAGAGGGGTCCTGTAAGAATTTACCTGCTGGAATAAGGGGTTATGGCTTAGGAATTGGAGGTAGGAGGGGATATAAGTGTGGGGCGACCCCTCTGACTCCCACATTCCTCCTTTGTCCTTGTTGTGATTAATGATTTTGGTGTTGTCCCCTGTTATGTTTCGGTAGCTGAGGAGTGCAGGTAAAAAAGGCAATACACCAGAGCAGTTGGAATCTATGAGATTGCAGTACCCTGACTAACCACCACAACTAGAGGCAGCCGTGGAGCGTTCCTACGTTGGTCCTAGACGCCTCGTCACAGCCTGAGAAACTAACTACACCTAAAGATAGAAATAGGAAAGCTATCTGCCCGGGAGCAGAACCCCAAAGATAATAGAAAGCCCCCAAACATGTAATGGCGGTTAGACAAGATGAAATACTGACACAGAAAGAAAATAGTATGAGCAAACGCTGGGGCCCAAACTAACTAAATAGAAAAGGATAGGAAGGGTACTTACTGCAATCCCAGAAAACCCTGAAAGGCACCAACTCTACTAATTTCAAAAACACCTGAGATCACACGACCTCTTCCACCTAAATTAGTTCTCTGGTGTAACAAAATCAAAACAGCAGCCACTGAAAAAACTGGAAAAAGCAAAAGTACAAACATCAGTGGCTGAACAAAACTGAGAGGGCAGAAGCCCCCGGAGGGGACCCTGAAGGCCCCCACAGAAGTGCAGGACAAAATGAAAAAATATAGCACAAACACAAAAGAAGAAAATGTCTTATCTGTTAGCAGGAGATGCAGACACGACACAGCAGGCTACAAGGGAAACAGGAATAAAGGGTCCAGACCAGAACAATTGATCACCGGCAACCCTGATGGGAAGGTGACTCCCTTATATAAGACCAATCAGTAACACCTGATTCCCAGTCCTCACAATCTTCACTGGACAGACTAGCACCGCTTGTAACCACCAGAGGGAGCCTCTGCTCAGAACTCATCTCAAACCCATTCACAACAGTCCCCCATATATCACTTTGCAGTCACCTGTAATCTCTCCGCACTGTGATCCATAAAAATATTCTACATTATCCTGTATATAAACACCTGGGAGGGGAGGAGACATCACATCATGTGACCAGATCCACTTTTACTGCAGTCATAAAGTAAGCTAGCTGTATTCTAGGTTTTCATGGCAAATGTCAGCAGCTGCTCCCCCTAATGTTTACAGTATAAAAATATCAAAACTGTTAAAACTTTTAATTTTTCATACCATTGAACATTATTAAATATGAAAAATATATATATTGATAATTTACATTTTTTCAATTGTTGAAAAAAATGTTGATGACACTTTCCATTTATTAGATCTAAAGATATTGTGCTTCCTGTGCCACTGCAACCAATCACAGGGCAGATTACATTTTCTAACCTGCTGTTCAAAAATAAAAGCTGCCCTGTAATTGGTCACTATGGCTTTCTTTTAGATATTTATTATCGGGTCCAAAGTATCAGACAGTGACATGATGGATAGAACTGTGTAATGATGTCACAGACGTTACTGTGATGTCAACTATGGGTAAATTAGGAAGCTCCGCCCACCTGTGGCTTGTTTCTCATTGGCCAAAGCTTGGTGCAGAGAGATTAGTGGGGAATGAGTTTCATCCTATCATTTCTGTTCTTTATAAATATACAAGACTCTATTAAAGTTTTTTTATAATTACAGGACGACCCACTACCAGTGGTTCCCATGAAAAGCACCTATGATTATGACTTCAAACTTCCTCCTTGGAGCTTCCATGCCGCAGTCTTTGTTGCGGTGCTGATACTCCTGACAATTCTAGAGTATTTGGCTTACAGGCTTGTCCTAAGCAAGTGGGCAAAGTCTGGACCTGGTGAAACATTTATACAACCAATTCCGGAGAACAAAAACATTCTGGAGGAACAAATTGCTTTTAAGGAGCCAATTTGTATCCCTTGGATTCAAGAGCAAGAATCCAGGCGAACACCTGTCCTGCCCAATGGCAAATCTTCTGGTCCATCGATGGGTCCTACACCGCAGGATGCGAAAAAGGTTCCAAGACGAAACTTCAAAGTGGGGTTCAGTAAGATTGTCTGGGTCAGACCTATACCTCACAACAACAGAGGAAGAAAAGCTCGAAGTTCCACAGAGCATAAAGAGAGGTTTCTGATTGTTCAGCGAAACCAACAACCCAGAAGTCCAGAACCTAGAGCGCCTGAACCTAGAGAACAAGAACCTATAATGCCAGAATCTAGCATTTCAGAACCTAGAATACCAGAGCCTAGAATGCCTACAACACCTCAACTCAAAATCCAGAGGAGAAGATTTTTCCTTAGATGTCTTAGAGGCGAGGAAGATTGAGGAGAAGGCAACTGCTTGAACTTTCTCATTGCTCGTGTCTTCATCACAGGTTAGTCCTATGCATGCTGTCTGGTGGGCACCATCTTGCTACCTACAATGCAGCATCGCACCTGAAATCTAAAAGATATTTCTTCACACATTTGCACTTTTTAGCACCTTATCATATGGCGCACCTATATACGCTTTGTTAAGTATAACTGTCTAGTATGTGCTCCTGAAGAACCAATTTAAGGGAAACGTGTTGAGTTTGGCATACGATGTACCTGTGTTTGGCATACTATACACTTGTTGGTAAAATCTATTTCTGATATACTGTATCAATGCTGACATCTATAATCTACTAGATATTATTATGTCTCTGGTGGGATGCCCCATGTCAATTGTTGATAACTGACTCTGGATATTGTCCTCTATTTCTTATCTAATATGGTTACACGTAGATGTGAAGAGAGCTGTGCTGTGGGTAGTGATTTTTCTACTGATTTAAATATTGTATTTTTATTAGCTTTACATCTATCCCTATATATTGTATAGTACCGATATCAACCATCTAGGTATCCTATTTATTACAGTTAGCAAATTTGTGCTTGTAGGGTCTAACAGGGCCCATTAGGGTGAGCGGGGGTGCCAGTTTAGTATTTAAGGGTGCCAACCTCTGAGGCAAGGTAGAGTCAATGATAGATGGATAATACGGCCTCGCCTTACCCCTTTTACTGATATTTACTGCTTATATTATTTAGTTTAGGATATTGGGTAGATGAACACACAGCTTTTTGAGTCATTACTTTAAACCTCTACTTTGAGAATATTTTTTAAGAATATCAATAATGCTTTAGTGTAGTGTATGTTCTGAACTAAGTTGTCATACTTAGGCACTAGATAGATTATTACTATATAGATTATTAGTTTAATCAGTGATTTTTTTTTCTATTCTTTACCATCAGGAAACTCGAGGATCAAATCTTATGGAAGTCGAGAAGCCTGAACGCCGGAAGGTGATGACCTGTTGATGGCCCACAGCCGGAGGATCATTACCTGTTGATGCCACACAGCCGAAGGGTCATTCCCTTAGTGATGGCCGACAGCCGGTGGGTGAAGACCTATCAATCGCACACAGCCCTATGCTGATGACCTATTGATGGCACATAGCCGAAGGGTCATTACCTGTGGATGGCACACAGCCGAAGATTCATTGCCTGTTGATGGCCCACAGTCAGAAAGAGGATCACAGGATCATTACCTGTAGATGGCACATAGCATTACAGAGAATAAGATGTTATGATGGCACACAGCTGGGTCCCTTCCTAATAACAAGGAACCCTGGGGAATACAGGTCATCCTGAACCCCCACTGTCTATATACTTGCTCCACCTCACCCTACACCATCATGGAGGACACTTCCACCTGTGTCCACAGTGAGGTTGGACTTTCTTTTATAATAACAGCAGATTAATAAACATCATAAAGCTGTAAAAGTATCGTGTCATGTATTATAAAGAAATATAAAGTATAATATATATTCATAGAGGGCACATAAGATGACTAACTATAGAGAGCACGTTATCGCCTCATATATACTGTATATTCTAGATGGCGCTATTACACTAAATACATCACAACCACCAGGGTGATATTACGGTACAATGTGAGATTGTAAAGGTGGGCCAGGGTCGTAGTCGTGGCTGAGTTTGGTGGGAATTGTATACCTTGGCCTTCTTCTACAGGAAAACGGTACCTCTTATCTTGCATGGTATGGCCAGTACTCACTATGCTGTCAACGTCCTCTTTGCTGCGCTGGCATGACGCTGCTTCTAGATCCCAACAAATAGAGACACAGTCCAGGGCAACTTTTAACTGAACAGATTTATTTACTTCAGGTCACAGCACATCCATGTAGTTTCCAGCACTTCCATAACAGTAAAGACTAATAGGATAAAATAGACAGCGGTCTAAGGGGGAAAGTTGCTGCCGGTGAATGTTGGATGTGCATAAATATTAGATGCGGTCCATCTGTAGCAGCTCCAGCCATGTGTCCCCAATGGGGGAATGGAGTAAAATAAAGATGCAACGCAGTCTGTCAGGAGCGCTCAGATGAAGATCGCAGAGGGCAGGTGGCAACCTGATGAAGACGGCA
>JARQOD010003513.1:23697-63932 GCA_033576555.1 Oophaga sylvatica | reverse complement strand
TTCGGCTGGTTTTTCACTAACGACTACCAGAATCTGGAGAATGTCCCCAGGAAAGGCGATGAGATCCATCTACTCGGCGACAGTTTGACGGGTCCGGGGGCCACAATCTCCGAGGACGAGCGCCGGGGTTGCGGGGGGGCCTTTTGACCCCGTGTCCTTTCTTCTGTACCACAGGGTCCACATTCCGACACCACCTCCACAGTGCGCATCCCCCCCATAAACCCGGATCTAAACGGGGTCCCCGCTCCTCCACCAAGTTCCGCTTGATCGGGTACCTTCCAAACCTTTGGGACTCTACCTTGGGGACCACGATTTGCCGCCATTTCAGGGTTTCGGGGGTTGATTTCTTCTGCAAACTCTCCCGGTATGGGGAAAAAACCCTGCTTTTCTCTTTCCCAGGAGCTTGGCTGACATAGGTCACCTTTTTCCAAAGAGGAGCCTTCCTGTTTAACAACCCCTTTATGCGGCTGACCATGGATCACTGTCCGAGTCTCTTTCCAAATATGAGGGGGGTAAAGGTTTTAAATTTTGCCCATTCTCTTTCTGTGGAACCGATGCCGTGGACTCCCCCCTTTTTCGAGGAACGGGGGTCTCAATTTTTCTTCCATCGTCCGTTTCTTTTTCCGTGTCAGGCCCATGCGGCATTCGGGAAAGCATCAGAAAACATTTTTTCAAACCTGCCCGGGAAACTTGATTAAACGGGTAATTGGGACAACCGGCCCCCTCGCGCCCATGGCGCCACTTGGCTTTTTTCCAGGTGCGTTAACGGGGTTTTTGTTGTAAACCAGTGAACTTTTTGGGGCCAGATGTCTTAAAAACTTTCAAATGGCCCAGACCAGCGCCAGAAAACCCGCTGAAGCTGCTTTAAAAATTTTCCGGTTCCTTTTGTTGGCCTGGTTTCTGCGGGATATCGATGACTTTTTCTTGTCCATTTTCTTTTGACTGGAAAAGGCCCCAACCCTTCAAACTGGCGTCGGGTCAACGGGGAAATTGACTGTAACAGGGTAGTTAAATTTTACCCTTAAGACTCTTTTTTCTTTTGGTGCTTCACCTTTCTTTACCCCCAAAGAAAAGGGAGGGTTTTTGTCTTAGGATTTCCTACTAGGGGTCCTTAAAAGGGGCTGCCCTTTTTCGTGTAAACTTCACAATCTCCTTTAACCCGTTAGTCCAGGGAAATGTCGCACTTCCCTTTAAAGGGTTTTTTCGGCTCCGGCCATTTGGATGGCTGACTTTCTTGGGCCGGGCACTCCCTTTCCCAACTGACGTGTGCCCCAAGTATTGTACCTTCCTTGGTAATGGGATTTTTAGGTTTTATTCATCCCGTACCTGGCAGGGGCTCAAACCTTCTGCCAGGGGCTTAGATGGTCCTCATATGTCTGGGAAACACGATAACGTCGTCTAGGTATAGCAGCACGGTTTCAAAATTGAGATGTCCCAGACAGTTTTCCATCACTCTCTGAAATGTTCCTGGGGCACTACTGAGCCCAAACGGCATTCTGTCGAACTCACAGAGCCCCATTGGGGTGTGAAAGCCGTTTTCTCACGATCCTCCTCAGCCACAGCCACTTGCCAGTAACCACTAGTCAGATCAAGGTAGAAAAGTAGTTAGCCGTTTTCAGAGCAGCTAATGATTCCTCTATGCGTGGTAGCGGGTATGCATCCTTGTGTGTTATGCGGTTCACCTGCCTGTAATCCACACACATTCTCATACTACCATCTTTCTTTTTAACCAGAACTAGAGGGGCTGCCCAGGGACTACAACTATCCCTTATCACCCCAGCTTTCTTCATATCATTCAACATTTCTTTAGCTTTCTGATAGTGAGCTGGAGGTATGGGCCTATACCGCTCTTTGATGGGAGGATGACTGCCAGTAGGGATATGATGTTGTACTCCCTTAATGATCCCAAAATCAAGTGGATTTTTGCTAAACACTTGGGCGTACTCTTGCACCACCCGTAATACCCCTTGCTTCTGGTGAGCGGGAGTGGTGTCCGTCCCAACATGGAGTTGCTGACACCATTCCGCCACCTGAGTTGCTGGGTCATTGTCCTCCTCTATTTGACAGGAGTCTAAGGACTCAGCCGGGAGAATAGAATTATTATCAACAGCATGAAGTTTAGCGATGGTTGCATAACGGGGTAAATTTACCTCATCATCTCCCCAATTGAGAAGCCGTACAGGTACTCTTCCATTCACCACTTCTACTACTCCTCTAGCAGTCATAAGTGTAGGTCTATGTTCTGAATGGTGGGGTTCTACTACAGCTTGGTAATTCTGTCCTCTCAGACCTATGGCTGCCCTGCACCAAATGATCATTTCACTCATTGGGGGTATCACAATAGGAACTGAGTCAGTGACCCGTACATTACCAATTTCGCCGTCGGTAAGCTTCGCTTGCTGCTGACACACCAGGGCCCGGATCTCTCTTTGGATTACTCCTCTCTGCCTTGGTCGGGCAATCTCAGCGAGCTGTTGGAGTAAGAACACAACTTCTCCCAAACAATTACCGATAATGTTAGTACCCAAAATGATATTTAAACCGTTCTCCTCATTTACAGTCTTTACTACCAGAAGCCCTTGGTCCTTCAACTCCTCTCTGCCCACCTTTACATCTACACATTTTGTTCCGAGTACTTCTACAGGAAGACCATTCGAAGCATACACAGTAAAGTCAAGGCTCGGAGGTTTAAGACTGTCCATTGACCAGTACTTGGTATATAGAGCATCAGGTATTAGGGTCACCTGGGACCCAGTGTCTAACAATGCTGGAACAGCAATACCATCTAGAATAATAGACAGGTAGGGTCGCCCGCCCACATACCTGCGGTTCCAGTCTAGGGGGCCTGACGGGTATTCTCCTGGGTGTTGGCCCTTGGACCCAGGTTCTGCCCGTTTAAAGGACACTGTGTAGACAGATGACCTTTCCGGTTGCAGCGATAACAGATGATCTCTCGACGAGAAGGGTTTGATCAGAGGTTGCTCCTGGGGGTGGCGTTGTCCTCCTCCGGGGGGGCGACGTCTTCTTTCTCCTCCGGTGCATCCACGGAACGTCCTCTGGGCAGTCAGCTAGCAAGATCTTCCCTTCCTCTTCTTTCCGCAGCTGTAGGGCACTCATCACAGCGGCCAGATTTTTAGTCAGCTGGCGCACCTCTGAGCGCAGACAGTCCAATTCACTAGGAGGTGTCACCTGCGTTTTGGTTTCTGCCACTAGCGGGGAACAGGGGGTTACTGCCGGTTCCAGAGTGACTTCACCCTGATGATGTTGGGTGGCCACCTCGGGTTTGCCCAGGGGCCGCAGCCCTTTTATTGCCATGTCCTTTAGGGCATCAAAGGTAGCATCCGGATGATCTAAGGACCACCAATTTACAGTTCTGCGTTCCTCTGGGGATCTCAATCCCTGTATAAATTGTTCTTTCAGCATTCTATTCTCGTCGATAGCATTTAAATGGTTAATTTGCTTGAGGGCTCTCAGGGCTCCCTGTAGTCGGCAAGCATAGTCCCGGATGCTGTCACCTGGCTGTTGTGAACAGTGATAGAAGGCCATCCGGAGATCCGTTTCTGTGCGGTCTTCAAATATGGCATGAAGCTTCAGGAAGATCGCAGGCACCGACTCCTGATCAACGGTATCCCAAGTCTCCACTTCCCTCTCAGCAGCGCCAGTTAGCTGCCCTATTAGCACAGCAGCTTTTTGTCTCTCAGGCATGGAATACATTTCTAAGATGCTGCATAACTTCCGCTTGAAGCCTGCTAATGTGCCTGGCTCACCGCTGTATTGGGGAAGCCATTTCGCCCCAGGCATATATGGGAGCGTTAGTGGCATGATCGGGACTACCGGACTGGGTGCAGGGCCTGCGCCCCCATCTGGCGCTACAATACCAGACGGTGCGGGATTGGGGACTCCGGCCGGGGCCGCACTGTCAGCCGGTTGTTGTGACATCTTAGCGCCCCCTTGGTTAAACGGAGCCTACCGGTTTCAGATGCTGCTACTTCACAGGCACCGCAGTGGGAACAGGACCTTCGTCGCAGGCGCTCTGATGTCAGAGCGTTCACTTCCTGTTGCAGGACCTGCCGCTCTATTTTGCGATGCAATTTGCTATGCGGATTGCAATGCAGATTGTGATGCAGTTTGCTATGCGGATTGCGATGCGGTTTGCGATGCAGATTGCTATGCAGTTCGCTATGCGGTTTGCGATGCAGATTGCTATGCAGTTCGCTATGCGGTTTGCGATGCAGATTGCTATGCAGTTTGCGATGCGGTTTGCGATGCAGATTGCTATGCAGTTTGCGATGCGGTTTGGGGTGCAGGTTGGGGGCGTGTCCAAGACTTTGCGCGCTTTTTCAGGTCCGCCCACCTTCTTCTCCAGCGCCTGAGGGCGCGAATATGGCGGCAAAATGGCGGATTTTAGCGCCAAAAATAGCAAACAGTCCTTTTTCACAAAAACAATCCACAGGCACACAGGGCTCGCAATGCTGCAAGTTTCGTATCCTGTTCGTGACGCCAAAATTGTGTCGACCCGCCACCACAATTGTGGGTTACCAGGGCAATGGGGTACTCAGAGCCGAGCCCGTAGAAGTCTATGGGGATTTTGTCACAGGTAGCTGTGGCTCGGTCTGTGGCCCGGGCGGTCTGGCGTATGTTGGGATATATTTACAGGGGATTGATTTATGTACAGTTCGTGACGCCACCTGTAGTATTCTGGTAATTTGTACCAGCGCTGCTGTAGATCTCTGAGGGGATGGTGATGCAGCTAGATGTCGGGTCCCCTACAGGTGGGACTCTTCCCTCAGGTCGGTAGTTAGGTAGGGATTGTGCAGGCATGCAATAATAACTCAGTCTCACACAGTCAACGTCTTTCCATACCTTTACTTGCAAGATGATAAGGCAGGTCCCAGGGAGGCTGATGGAGTTGATGGAGGATGAGCTTTGAGGCAACAGCTAAGCAAGTTAGGGGCCTCCTTTACTGTCCAATGAAGCTGAGTACGACCAGCCTGAAGCGTAGTCCTCTCTATGATTCCAGCTAATCTTTAGCTGTTCTGCCCAGTCAAATTTGTGTTAGAAGCCTTCCTGCGAGGGAGCTGAATCCTTTTCTTGTCGTGCACTAACTCAAAGTCTTCACACCCCCTGACTCCAGCTACGTTCTGACTATAAGGGGCTTGTCTGCCGCGACCTAGGGTCCGGTAGATTCCTGGTTTTCTCTTCACTATGCTGTACAATAGTGATCCTTCGGTCCCCAGTAACCGGTTGCAACGTGCAGGACTTTTCCAAGTCAAAAGCACTTTTCCAATTATCTTCCTTCCACTTTGCCCTTCGCCTTGCTTGTCTCTTAATAGATAGTTCAGTCTTTCTTCCAGTGGGGCACAGCTCTGACTAGACTAAGGTGTATACAGACACCTACACCAGACTCCACTTTCTGAACTGATGATAGACTTAAACTGGACACGTCTACTCTGTCCAAGGACAGGAAACTGACTTCTCACTCTGAAGTCCGGACACTGACTGACTAAATCACTCCCTTCCACACCCCTGCTGGGTGTGTCAGAAGTGTACATGATGTCATGAAGAGACCTTAACTGTTACCTCTCCACTCATCCTCCTGGTATTGTGTACCAGGGCTACACAATGACATCTTAATCTTTTCTGACTCCTTACAGGAACATCAGGAACATGTCAAGACCGTACTTAGACGTTTGAGAGATAATCATTTGTACATCAAACTCGAAAAGTGTGAGTTCCATTGTTCTGAAATTCAATTTTTAGGCTATGTTATCTCGCCTCAGGGATTGAATATGGAGTCCAGCAAGATCCAGGCAATCTTGGATTGGCCGGTACCAGGAAACATTAAGGAGGTACAACGATTCATTGGCTTTGCTAACTTTTATAGACGGTTTTATCCGAAATTTTTCAGAAATTGTCCGTCCCATCACTCTCCTCACCAAGAAGGGGAAGAAGTTTGAATGGTCTTCGCAAGCTCAGGAAGCCTTTGATCGCCTGAAGGGTTGTTTTACCACGGCTCCAATATTGATGCATCCGGATCCTGCACAGCCTTTTATCGTGGAGGTGGACGCGTCTGACTGTGCATTGGGAGCTATCCTCTCACAACGTACCGGAGACAAAGGTTTGCTGCACCCGTGTGCCTTCTTCTCTCGTAGGTTATCTTCTGCAGAACTGAACTATGATGTGGCAGATAAGGAACTTTTGGCAATTATTTCTGCCTTTAAGGAATGGAGACACCATTTGCAGGGGGCAACTCAGCAGGTAGTAGTACTCACGGATCATCGCAATTTGGAATTCCTTAAGTCTGCCAGGTGTCTTTCTCCTCGACAAGCTAGGTGGAGTTTGTTCTTGAACCAGTTTAATTTTATTATTTCGTACCGCCCAGGTTCACGTAATGGAAAGCTGACGCATTATCCCGAATCCATACCGTGGATTCCGTGCCTGGGACCCCGTCGAAGACCATCTTGTCGGAGGCCAATTTCGTTGGAGTGCTCCGGAACCGGGACTTGTGGCAGGAGATCAAGCTGGCCTATGACGGTGACGTATTTCTTGCAGCTCCACCTGACAATGTGAATCTTGTCCTTCGGAATGGTGTGTGGCTTAGAGATCGATGTATTTATGTCCCAGAGGCTGTAAGACTTCGAGTTCTCAAATTGGTCCACGACTCTAAATTGGCTGGTCATAGGGGGTACAGAAGACGCAGGAATTGTTAACTCGTTTTTTTTGGTGGCCTACCTGCTTGAAGGATGTGAATGACTATGTCCGCTCTTGTGAAGTTTGTGCCCGGTACAAGGTTCCTCGCGTTTCACCTACTGGTCTTCTTAAACCGCTACCTGTACCGTCTCGCCCTTGGGGGTCTATTTCGATGGACTTTATTGTGGAGTTACCCACCTCTGGTGGTAAAAATACTATTTTGGTGGTAGTAGATCGTTTAACGAAAGCTGCTCATTTCATTCCGTGTGCTGGTCTTCCCTCAGCTACAGAGACAGTAGATCTAGTTATCCAGAACATTTTCCGGCTGCATGGGGTACCAGATGACATCATTTCTGACCGGGGAATACAATTTACCTCTAGATTTTGGAAAGGATTTTGTTCTGCGCTCCACATTAATGTTTGCTTGTCTTCTGCATACCATCCTCAGACCAACGGGCAGACCGAACGGACAAATCAAACCTTGGAGCAATATCTACGCTGTTACGTCAGTCATTTGCAGGACGATTGGCTGAAGCTACTTCCTCTAGCGGAATTTTCGTACAACAACTCCCAAAGCAGTTCCACGAAGGTAACGCCTTTTTTTGCCAACCTGGGTTATCATCCAAGTATTTTGCCTAGGTCTCCGGTTACGATTTCGGTACCAGCGGTTGAAGACAGAGTGACGGCGTTGCAACGTAATCTTGAAGTTTTGAAGGACTCCCTGACCACAGCACAGGAGCGTTACAAGAAGTCGGCCGATAGATTCCGGAAACCAGCACCTATGTATAAGGTAGGAGACTCAGTTTGGTTGTCCACCAAGAATCTAAAATTGGGTGTTCCTTCGCAGAAACTGGGACAGAAATTCATCGGTCCATTCAAGATCACTGGGATTGTGAGCTCTGTTGCCTGTCGGTTGAAGCTACCACGGACTTTAAAGGTACACCCAGTATTTCATGTTTCCTTATTAAAACCAGTCTCTCCTAACACGTTTCAGGGACGTATCGTACCTCCCCCTCCACCAGTGTTGGTTGATGGCGAAGAACAATTCGTGGTACAGGATATTGTTAATTCGAGACTTCATAGAAACCGGCTTCAGTATCTAGTTAGATGGCAAGGTTACTCTCCTGAAAATGATTCTTGGGAACCAGTAAGTAACATCAATGCGCCTCTGAAGATTGCTCAGTTTCATCGGAGATACCCGGACAGGCCTGGTCCAGGACCGTCCGGAGGCCGTCTTTAGGGGGGAGTAATGTCAGTATTCCGGGTTTTCTAGGTAACTTTGTCAATGATTTTGCCCTTTGTTAAAATGGAGTTTGCTGTTTTCTGTGCCCTACTTCCTGTTCGTTTGTTTAAAACCCGGCTCAGGTGCTGGCTTCACTGCTGGAATATTCTGCTTCCGTTTCCCTGCAACCCAGCTGCTTTGTTCCTCACAGATCTTTTGTGTATTTACCAGGAAAGTGCATAACCTTATCTTCAGGTGTTTCTCAGCCACAGCAGTTTCTACCCATGGCTCTGGACATTCTCTGCATACGTAAGTTGCACATACTGTGTTATCACTAAACTGTTGACTTGGGAATTTAACCCTTGGTTCACTCCATCTGATAAGAACTGTGTTTCTGAACTGTTGCTGTTTAACCCTTCGTGCATTACCTCTGGTGAGAGCTGTTGGAACTGTTACTGGAACCTTACTGACATATGAACTTGTTGTTGGACTTCACTGAATTAAGCCACAACTGAGATTAACTTGTTCCTGGACCTCCCTGTGTTTTCTGCATACCTGGATCTGACTCTTCACACACCAGCAGTGTGTAAATCCAGCCACGTTACCTGTGCATCAGACTTACCTTGTGGTCACATTTGTGTGAGGACTCCGTCGTAAGAACTTTACCACCCTCGCTATAGAGGTTCAAGACTTATATATCCGGATTCATATAACTGGACTTGTGTATATATATTGGACTCATTGCATGTCACTACGGGTTGTTTGAATATTGTTTTTGGGTGTTTTGCTGTTTCACAAATACATTATTTGCATTCAAAGAAACCCGTCTCTGATTGTTCATTGCCCCACGCTATCAGAATCCTCGAGTTCCTACAATAGTATTACAATAGTATGAGCAAACGCTGGGGCCCAAACTATCTAAATAGAAAAGGATAGGAAGGGTACTTACTGCAATCCCAGAAAACCCTGAAAAACACCAACTCTACTAATTTCAAAAACACCTGAGATCACACGACCTCTACCACCTAAATTAGTTCTCTGGTGTAACAAAAACAGCAGCCACTGAAAAAACTGCAAAAAGCAAAAGTACAAAACACAGTGGCTGGACTAAACTGAGAGGGCGAAAGCCCCCGGAGGGGACCCAGAAGGCCCCCACAGAAGTGCAGGACAAAATGCAAAAATATAGCAAAAACACAAAATAAGAAATTGTCTTATCTGATAGCAGGAGATGCAGACACGACACAGCAGGCTACAAGGGAAACTGGAAAGAAGGATTCAGACCAGAACAATTGATCACCGGCAACCCTGATGGGAAAATGATTCCCTTAAATAAGACCAATCAGTAACACCTGATTCCCAATCCTCACTAGTACCGCTTGTAACCACCAGAGGGAGCCTCTGCTCAGAACTCATCTCAAACCCATTCACAACAGTACCCCCCCCTTGAGGAGGGGTCACCGAACCCTCATTTGAGCAACCAGGTCGGTCAGGATGAGTTCTATGATACGCACGGATAAGTCTCCTAGCATGGATGTCCGAAGCAAACACCCAAGAATTATCTTCCTGACCATAACCTCTCCATTTAACCAAATACTGGAGTCTTCGTCTAGAAAAACGAGAATCCAATATTTTCTCAACCACATACTCCAGATTGCCCTCAACCAAAACAGGGTCAGGAGGCACAGCAGCAGGAACCACTGGCTCAACAAACCTCTTCAACAAGGACTTGTGGAACACGTTATGGATCTTAAATGTCCCTGGAAGAAGCAAACGAAAAGAAACAGGATTAATAATCTCCATGATCTTATAAGGTCCAATGAACCTAGGCTTAAATTTAGGAGATGCTACTCTCATAGGAATATTCTTTGAGGACAACCAGACCAAGTCCCCCACTTTAAACCGAGGACCATCAGTCCTATGCCGGTTAGCAAACCGCTGGGCCTTCTCCTGAGAGAGGGACAACCTCTCCACTACCTGGTCCCAAATCTGCTGCATACGCTCAACAACAGAGTCAACACCTGGACAGACAGAAGCCTCCGTCTGTCCTGAAGAAAATCGAGGGTGAAACCCAGAATTACAGAAAAACGGAGACATCAAAGTGGCAGAGCTAGCCCTATTATTAAGAGCAAACTCAGCCAAAGGCAAAAAAGAGACCCAGTCATCCTGATCAGCAGACACAAAGCATCTTAGATAAGTCTCCAATGTCTGGTTTGTTCTCTCAGTTTGACCATTGGTCTGAGGATGAAATGCCGAGGAGAAAGACAATTGAACACCCAGTTTAGAACAAAAAGTCCTCCAAAATCTGGAAACAAACTGGACTCCTCTGTCAGACACAATGTTCTCAGGAATGCCGTGTAAACGAACCACGTGCTGAAGGAACAACGGCACCAATTCAGAGGAAGAAGGCAACTTAGGTAATGGCACAAGATGTATCATTTTGGAAAACCTATCACAAATTACCCAGATGGTGGTCATTCTCTGAGAAACAGGAAGATCGGAAATGAAATCCATAGAGATATGGGTCCATGGTCTCTTGGGCACAGGCAATGGCATCAACAAACCACTAGAGCGAGAGCAAGGCTTGGAGCGAGAGCAAGTCCCGCAGGACTGCACAAATTCCCTGACATCGCGAGACAAGGTAGGCCACCAAAAGGACCGACTAACCAAGTCTCTGGTACCAAAAATTCCGGGATGCCCAGCCAATGCGGAACAATGAATCTCAGACATCACACTCTTTTTCCATCGGTCCGGGACAAACAACTTTCCAACAGGGCAGCGCTCGGGCCTATCCTCCTGATACCCCTCCAGAGCAAGTCTCAAATTAGGCGAGATGGCGGAAAGAACTACACCCTCCTTCAAAATAACAGAGGGATCAGATAGCTCAGGAGAGTCCGCAAGGAAACTCCTCGAGAGGGCATCCGCCTTAACATTCTTAGTGCCAGGAAGAAAGGAAACCACAAAATTAAAACGTGTGAAAAACAAGGCCCACCTGGCCTGTCTAGGATTGAGTCGCTTGGCAGATTCCAGATAGACCAGATTCTTATGGTCCGTAAGGACCACCACCTGATGTTTGGCTCCCTCCAGCCAATGTCTCCACTCTTCAAAAGCCCACTTCATGGCCAATAACTCCCGATTACCCACGTCATAATTACGTTCAGTAGGAGAAAATTTTCGAGAGAAAAAGGCACAAGGTTACTTTTAGAGGTCTCTGGATCTTTTTGGGACAAAACGGCACCTGCCCCAATTTCAGAGGCATCAACCTCCACCTGAAATGGCAGAGAAACATCAGGCTGCCGTAGAACAGGAGCAGAAGTGAATCTCTGCTTAAGTTCCTGAAACGCAGAGACTGCCTCAGGAGGCCAATTCACCACATCAGAACCCTTTCTGGTCAAATCAGTTAATGGTTTAACAATAACAGAGAAATTACCAATAAATTTACGATAAAAATTGGCAAAACCCAAAAATCTCTGAAGAGCCTTTAATGAAGTAGGTTGGACCCAATCACAGATGGCCTGAACCTTGACCGGGTCCATTTCAATAACAGATGGGGACAAAATGAATCCCAGAAATGAGATCTTCTGTACGCCAAAAAGACACTTTGATCCCTTCACATACAGAGCATTCTCTCTCAAAATCTGGAATACAGTTCGAACATGTTTCACATGAGAGTCCCAGTCATTAGAAAAAATCAAGATATCATCCAAATAAACAATCAGAAACTTGTCCACAAAATCCCTGAAAATGTCATTCATGAAGGACTGGAAGACGGAAGGAGCATTAGTGAGCCCAAAGGGCATCACAAGGTACTCAAAATGCCCTTCAGGGTGTTAAATGCCGTCTTCCATTCATCCCCGTGCTTAATGCGAATAAGGTTATACGCCCCCCTGAGGTCAAGCTTGGTAAACCAAGTAGCGTTTTTCACCCTGGAAAACAGGTCAGAAATCAAGGGTAACGGGTATTGATATTTCACAGTAATATTGTTCAAGAGACGATAATCAATACACGGCCTTAATGAACCATCTTTTTTGGCCACAAAGAAAAAACCGGCACCTAAGGGTGAAGAGGATGGTCTGATATGACCCTTCTCCAATGATTCCTTGATATAAGACCGCATAGCGTCATGTTCAGGTACAGACAAGTTAAAAAGGCGACCCTTAGGGAATTTACTACCTGGCACTAATTCAATAGCGCAGTCATAGCTCCTATGGGGAGGTAAGGATGCAGATTTACTTTCGCTAAACACATCAGAAAAATCAAACAAAAAGTCAGGAACATCCTCAGCCTGGGGGAGGCAGAAAAAACAGGAGTGTTGGTATTAACACATTGGCAGCCCCAACTGGTTACAGACACAGATTTCCAATCCAAAACAGGATTATGAGACTGTAACCAAGGAAACCCAGCACGATAATGTCATGCAGATTATATAGAACCAAAAATTTGCACCACTCCTGGTGATCAGGTTCAACCCTCATTATCACCTGAGTAGAAAACTGGGTTTATTCTCAGCCAAAGGGGTAGAATCGATCCCCAGTAGGGGAATAGACTTCTGTAGGGGTATCAAGGGAAATCCACAACGTTTAGCAAAATCATAATCCATCAGGTTAATAGCTGCTCCAGAATCAACGAAAGCCTGAGCAGAAAATGAGGACAGAGAGCATATCAGAGTGACAGTTAATAAAAACTTAGTCTGAACACCACCCAAGACAACTGAGCGTGCAAAACGTCTTCCCCGCTTAGGGCAGACTGAAATAGCATGAGAGGCATCACCACAGTAGAAACATAACCCATTGCGCTTTCGAAACTCATGACGCTGTGCCCCAGACACCACTCCATCACACTGCATGGGCTCAGCAGCTGGCTCACAAGGCAACACCACTCCACGCATACTTCTCCGCTCACGCAAACGTCTGTCAATTTGAATCGCTAATGACATAGAATCATTGAGACCAGAGGGGACAGGGAATCCCACCATAACATCCTTTACATTATCCGACAGACCCTTCCGGAAAAGGGCCGCCAAAGCGTCGTCATTCCATTTGGTCAGGACTGCCCACCTACGGAATCTCTGACAGTATAACTCAGCGTCATCAAGCCCCTGATTTAATGCCAACAAGGCTTTTTCAGCTTGATCAGTGACATTAGGCTCATCGTACAATAACCCCAAAGCCTGAAAAAATGCATCAACATCACTCAAAACAGGATCCCCAGGTGTGAGGGAAAAAGCCCAATCCTGAGGATCGCCGCGCAGGAGAGAGATGACAATTTGTACCTGCTGCGCTGCGTTTCCTGAGGACTTAGATTTTAAGGCAAGAAACAATTTACAATTATTTTTGAAATTCTGAAACTTAGCTCGATCCCCTGAAAACAAATCTGGCATGGGGATCCTAGGTTCCACAACAGGCAACCTAGCAAGATATGCAGCAATACTCCGAACCTCAGTGGCAAGCTGATCCACACGGCCAGACAACTGTGCAAACTCCATTGGGAGAAAAGATCCTCCCCAGCACCCAGAGATACAGAGGGAAAAAAAAAAAAAAAAAATGCAACAAACAGAAAAATATCTCTGACAACTTTTCTTCCTTCAAAATATTTTTTCCCTTCTGTGAGTACCATACAATTTTTGTGGCCGGTGATACTGTTATGTTACGGTAGCTGAGGAGTGCAGGTAAAAAAGGAAATACACCAGAGCAGTTGGAATCTATGAGATTGCAGTACCCTGACTAACCACCGCAACTAGAGGCAGCCGTGGAGCGTTCCTACGATGGTCCTAGACGCCTCGTCACAGCCTGAGAAACTAACTACACCTAAAGATAGAAATAGGAAAGCTATCTGCCCCGGAGCAGAACCCCAAAGATAATAGAAAGCCCCCAAACATGTAATGGCGGTTAGACAAGAGGAAATACTGACACAGAAAGAAAATAGTATGAGCAAACGCTGGGGCCCAAACTATCTAAATAGAAAAGGATAGGAAGGGTACTTACTGCAATCCCAGAAAACCCTGAAAGGCACCAACTCTACTAATTTCAAAAACACCTGAGATCACACGACCTCTACCACCTAAATTAGTTCTCTGGTGTAACAAAAACAGCAGCCACTGAAAAAACTGCAAAAAGCAAAAGTACAAAACACAGTGGCTGGACTAAACTGAGAGGGCGAAAGCCCCCGGAGGGGACCCAGAAGGCCCCCACAGAAGTGCAGGACAAAATGCAAAAATATAGCAAAAACACAAAATAAGAAATTGTCTTATCTGATAGCAGGAGATGCAGACACGACACAGCAGGCTACAAGGGAAACTGGAAAGAAGGATTCAGACCAGAACAATTGATCACCGGCAACCCTGATGGGAAAATGATTCCCTTAAATAAGACCAATCAGTAACACCTGATTCCCAATCCTCACTAGTACCGCTTGTAACCACCAGAGGGAGCCTCTGCTCAGAACTCATCTCAAACCCATTCACAACACCACTCTATCATACTGCATGGGTTCAGAAGCTGGTTCACAAGGCAACACCATTCCACGCATACTTCTCCACTCACGCAAACGTCTGTCAATTTGAATCGCTAATGACATAGAATCATTGAGACCAGAGGGGACAGGGAATCCCACCATAACATCCTTTACATTATCTGACAGACCCTTCCGGAAAAGGGCTGCCAAAGCGTCGTCATTCCATTTGGTCACGACTGCCCACCTACGGAATCTCTGACAGTATAACTCAGCGTCATCAAGCCCCTGATTTAATGCCAACAAGGCTTTTTCAGCTTGATCAGTGACATTAGGCTCATCGTACAATAACCCCAAGGCCTGAAAAAATGCATCAACATCACTCAAAACAGGATCCCCAGGTATCAGGGAAAAAGCCCAATCCTGAGGATCGCCGCGCAGGAGAGAGATGATAATTTGAACCTGCTGCGCTGCGTTCCCTGAGGACTTAGATTTTAAGGCAAAAAACAATTTACAATTATTTTTGAAATTCTGAAACTTAGCTCGATCCCCTAAAAACAAATCTGGCATGGGAATCCTAGGTTCCACAACAGGCAACCCAGCAAGATAGATAGCAATACTCCGAACCTCAGTGGCAAGCTGATCCACACGGCCAGACAACTGTGCAAACTCCATTGAGAGAAAAGATCCTCCCCAGCACCCAGAGATACAGAGGGAAAAAAAAATGCAACAAACAGAAAAATATTTCTGACAACTCTGACAACCTTTTTTCTTTCACAATATTTTTTCCCTTCTGTGAGTACCATTGAATTTTCAATTTTTGTGGCCGGTGATACTGTTATGTTTCGGTAGCTGAGGAGTGCAGGTAAAAAAAGGCAATACACCAGAGCAGTTGGAATCTATGAGATTGCAGTACCCTGACTAACCACCACAACTAGAGGCAGCCGTGGAGCGTTCCTACGTTGGTCCTAGACGCCTCGTCACAGCCTGAGAAACTAACTACACCTAAAGATAGAAATAGGAAAGCTATCTGCCCCGGAGCAGAACCCCAAAGATAATAGAAAGCCCCCAAACATGTAATGGCGGTTAGACAAGATGAAATACTGACACAGAAAGAAAATAGTATGAGCAAACGCTGGGGCCCAAACTAACTAAATAGAAAAGGATAAGAAGGGTACTTACTGCAATCCCAGAAAACCCTGAAAGGCACCAACTCTACTAATTTCAAAAACACCTGAGATCACACGACCTCTTCCACCTAAATTAGTTCTCTGGTGTAACAAAATCAAAACAGCAGCCACTGAAAAAACTGGAAAAAGCAAAAGTACAAACATCAGTGGCTGAACAAAACTGAGAGGGCAGAAGCCCCCGGAGGGGACCCTGAAGGCCCCCACAGAAGTGCAGGACAAAATGCAAAAATATAGCACAAACACAAAAGAAGAAAATGTCTTATCTGTTAGCAGGAGATGCAGACACGACACAGCAGGCTACAAGGGAAACAGGAATAAAGGATTCAGACCAGAACAATTGATCACCGGCAACCCTGATGGGAAGGTGACTCCCTTATATAAGACCAGTCAGTAACACCTGATTCCCAGTCCTCACAATCTTCACTGGACAGACTAGCACCGCTTGTAACCACCAGAGGGAGCCTCTGCTCAGAACTCATCTCAAAAGACAAAAAACCTGACTGGCACTTCCAGACTAATGTGAACTAGGTGCAAACCAAAGGGAGCTACCCCCATGTAAAACATCAAAAAAAAAAAAAAAAGGCTGCACTCAAGCATACTAAAGCATGACAACATAGAATACATGAAATTTTGAATAGCAATATGGCTTTGGAATATAAGGAAAAATTTGAGACGCTTAGTATAAACATTTGGCCAAACATTTTAAAGCCCAACAACCATCGTCAAGGTGGTCTCAATTCTGTTGAGTCCCTAACCTAATGTGAACATACCTCTATTAGGCTGATATCTGAATTTCTGGGTGAATATGCACCTCTGTCAGTAATGCCTGCATTTAGGGCGGTGCCGCACAGAACATCAAAAGACAAAACTGACTGGCACTTCGATATGTGAACTAGTGCACAAGGGGTCCCATGTAACATCAAAAAAAAGCTGCACAAGCATACTAAGCAGACAAGAATCAATTGAAGATATGGCTTGGAATAGAAAATTAACTAGTAAACATTGCCAAATTTTAGCCAAACCTCGTAGGTGGCTCATTCTGTAGTCCCACCAATTGACAACCTTAGGTGAATGAATTTCTGGGTGAATAGCACCTCGTCATAGCCTGATTATGTAAAGTAGGGCTGGTAATTAATCACCACCTGGTGGGGCGAGTGCTCGGTCAGCAAGCTAACATTCAAAAGACAAAAAACCTGAGGCACTTCCAGACTAATGTGAACTAGGTGAAACCAAAGGGACTACCCATGTAAAACATCCAAAAAAGGCTGCACTCAAGCATACAAAGCATGACACATAGAATACATGAAATTTTGAATAGCAATATGGCTTTGGAATATAAGGAAAATTTGAGACGCTTAGTAAAACATTTGGCCAAACATTTTAAAGCCAAAACCATCGTCAAGGTGGTCTCAATTCTGTTGAGTCCCTAACCTATGTGAACATACCTCTATTAGGCTGATATCTGAATTTCTGGGTGAATATGCACTCTGTCAGTAATGCCTGCATTTATGGGTAAAGTAGGGACTGTGTAATTAAACACCACCTGGTGGGGCGGAGTGCTCGGTCAGCAGCTAACATTCAAAGACAAAAAACTGACTGGCACTTCCAGACTAATGTGAACTAGGTGCAAACCAAGGGAGCTACCCCATGTAAAACATCCAAAAAAGGCTGCACTCAAGCATACTAAAGCATACAACATAGAATACATGAAATTTTGATAGCAATATGCTTTGGAATATAAGGAAATTTGAGACGCTTAGTTAACATTTGCCAAACATTTAAAGCCCAACAACATCGTCAGGTGGTCTCAATTCTGTTGAGTCCCTAACCTAATGTGAACATACTCTTTAGGCTGATATCGAATTTCTGGTGAATAGCACCTCTGTCAGTATGCCTGCATTTATGGGTAAAGTAGGGACCTGGTGTAATTAAAATCACCACCTGGGGGGGCGAGTGCTCGTCAGCAAGCTAACATTCAAAAGACAAAAACTGACTGGCACTTCCAGACTATGTGAACTAGGTGCAAACCAAAGGGAGCTACCCCCATGTAAAACATCCAAAAAAAGGCTGCACTCAAGCATACTAAGCATGACAACATAGAATACATGAAATTTTGAATAGCAATATGCTTTGGAATATAAGGAAAAATTTGAGACGCTTAGTATAAACATTTGGCCAAACATTTTAAAGCCAACAACCATCGTCAAGGTGTCTCAATTCTGTTGAGTCCCTAACCTAATGTGAACATACCTCTATTAGGCTGATATCTGAATTTCTGGTGAATATGCACTCTGTCAGTAATGCCTGCATTATGGTAAGTAGGACCTGGTGTAATTAAAATCACACCTGGTGGGCGGAGTGCTCGTCAGCAAGCTAACTCAAAAGACAAAAACGACTGCACTTCCAACTAATTGAACTGGTGCAAACCAAGGAGCACCCATGTAAAACATCCAAAAAAGGCGCACTCAAGCATACTAAGCATGACAACATAGAATACTGAAATTGAATGCATATGGCTTGAATATAAGGAAATTGAGACCTTAGTATAAACATTTGCCAAACATTTTAAGCCAACACCATCGTCAAGTGGTCTCATTCTGTGAGTCCCTAACTAAGTGAACATACTCTATTAGGCTGATATCTGATTTCTGGTGAATAGCACCCTGTCAGTAATGCTGCATTTAGGAAGTGGACTGTTAATAAATCACCACTGGGGAGCGTCAGCAAGTAACTCAAAGACAAAACCACTGGCATCCAATAATGTGAACTGTGCAACCAAGAGCACCCATGTAAACATCAAAAAAGGCTGCACTCAGCTACTAAGCTGAACATGAATACATGATTGAAGCATAGTTGGAAATAAGAAATTGCTTAGTAAACATTTGGCCAACATTAAAGCCCAACAATGTAAGTGTCTAATGTTGAGTCCCTAACCTAATGTGACATACCTTATTAGCTGAATCAATTCTGGTGATATGCACTTGTCTATGCCGCATTTATGGGTAAAGTAGGGACCTGGTGTAATTAAATCACCACCTGGTGGGGGCGGAGTGCTCGGTCAGCAAGCTAACATTCAAAAGACAAAAAACCTGACTGCACTTCCAGACTAATGTGAACTAGGTGCAAACCAAAGGAGCTACCCCCATGTAAAACATCCAAAAAAAAAGGCTGCACTCAAGCATACTAAAGCATGACAACATAGAATACATGAAATTTTGAATAGCAATATGGCTTTGGAATATAAGGAAAAATTTGAGACGCTTAGTATAAACATTTGGCCAAACATTTTAAAGCCCAACAACCATCGTCAAGGTGGTCTCAATTCTGTTGAGTCCCTAACCTAATGTGAACATACCTCTATTAGGCTGATATCTGAATTTCTGGGTGAATATGCACCTCTGTCAGTAATGCCTGCATTTATGGGTAAAGTAGGGACCTGGTGTAATTAAAATCACCACCTGGTGGGGGCGGAGTGCTCGGTCAGCAAGCTAACATTCAAAAGACAAAAAACCTGACTGGCACTTCCAGACTAATGTGAACTAGGTGCAAACCAAAGGGAGCTACCCCCATGTAAAAACATCCAAAAAAAAGGCTGCACTCAAGCATACTAAAGCATGACAACATAGAATACATGAAATTTTGAATAGCAATATGGCTTTGGAATATAAGGAAAAATTTGAGACGCTTAGTATAAACATTTGGCCAAACATTTTAAAGCCCAACAACCATCGTCAAGGTGGTCTCAATTCTGTTGAGTCCCTAACCTAATGTGAACATACCTCTATTAGGCTGATATCTGAATTTCTGGTGAATATGCACCTCTGTCAGTAATGCCTGCATTTATGGGTAAAATAGGGACCTGGTGTAATTAAAATCACCACCTGGTGGGGCGGAGTGCTCGGTCAGCAAGCTAACATTCAAAAGACAAAAAACCTGACTGGCACTTCCAGACTAATGTGAACTAGGTGCAAACCAAAGGGAGCTACCCCCATGTAAAACATCCAAAAAAAAAAGGCTGCACTCAAGCATACTAAAGCATGACAACATAGAATACATGAAATTTTGAATAGCAATATGGCTTTGGAATATAAGGAAAAATTTGAGACGCTTAGTATAAACATTTGGCCAAACATTTTAAAGCCCAACAACCATCGTCAAGGTGGTCTCAATTCTGTTGAGTCCCTAACCTAATGTGAACATACCTCTATTAGGCTGATATCTGAATTTCTGGGTGAATATGCACCTCTATCAGTAATGCCTGCATTTATGGGTAAAGTAGGGACCTGGTGTAATTAAAATCACCACCTGGTGGGGGCGGAGTGCTCGGTCAGCAAGCTAACATTCAAAAGACAAAAAACCTGACTGGCATTTCCAGACTAATGTGAACTAGGTGCAAACCAAAGGGAGCTACCCCCATGTAAAACATCCAAAAAAAAAGGCTGCACTCAAGCATACTAAAGCATGACAACATAGAATACATGAAATTTTGAATAGCAATATGGCTTTGGAATATAAGGAAAAATTTGAGACGCTTAGTATAAACATTTGGCCAAACATTTTAAAGCCCAACAACCATCGTCAAGGTGGTCTCAATTCTGTTGAGTCCCTAACCTAATGTGAACATACCTCTATTAGGCTGATATCTGAATTTCTGGGTGAATATGCACCTCTGTCAGTAATGCCTGCATTTATGGGTAAAGTAGGGACCTGGTGTAATTAAAATCACCACCTGGTGGGGGCGGAGTGCTCGGTCAGCAAGCTAACATTCAAAAGACAAAAAACCTGACTGGCACTTCCAGACTAATGTGAACTAGGTGCAAACCAAAGGGAGCTACCCCCATGTAAAACATCCAAAAAAAAAAAAAGGCTGCACTCAAGCATACTAAAGCATGACAACATAGAATACATGAAATTTTGAATAGCAATATGGCTTTGGAATATAAGGAAAAATTTGAGACGCTTAGTATAAACATTTGGCCAAACATTTTAAAGCCCAACAACCATCGTCAAGGTAGTCTCAATTCTGTTGAGTCCCTAACCTAATGTGAACATACCTCTATTAGGCTGATATCTGAATTTCTGGGTGAATATGCACCTCTGTCAGTAATGCCTGCATTTATGGGTAAAGTAGGGACCTGGTGTAATTAAAATCACCACCTGGTGGGGCGGAGTGCTCGGTCAGCAAGCTAACATTCAAAAGACAAAAAACCTGACTGGCACTACCAGACTAATGTGAACTAGGTGCAAACCAAAGGGAGCTACCCCCATGTAAAACATCCAAAAAAAAAAAGGCTGCACTCAAGCATACTAAAGCATGACAACATAGAATACATGAAATTTTGAATAGCAATATGGCTTTGGAATATAAGGAAAAATTTGAGACGCTTAGTATAAACATTTGGCCAAACATTTTAAAGCCCAACAACCATCGTCAAGGTGGTCTCAATTCTGTTGAGTCCCTAACCTAATGTGAACATACCTCTATTAGGCTGATATCTGAATTTCTGGGTGAATATGCACCTCTGTCAGTAATGCCTGCATTTATGGGTAAAGTAGGGACCTGGTGTAAACATTTGAATTGAGACCACCTTGACGATGGTTGTTGGGCTTTAAAATGTTTGGCCAAATGTTTATACTAAGCGTCTCAAATTTTTCCTTATATTCTTATATTGTTAGCTTGCTGACCGAGCACTCCGCCCCACCAGGTGGTGATTTTAATTACACCAGGTCTCTACTTACCCATAAATGCAGGCATTACTGACAGAGGTGCATATTCACCCAGAAATTCAGATATCAGCCTAATAGAGGTATGTTCACATTAGGTTAGGGACTCAACAGAATTGAGACCACCTTGACGATGGTTGTTGGGCTTTAAAAATGTTTGGCCAAATTTCTTATACTTTAACGGCACGTCTCAATTTTTCCTATATTCTTATATTTTGTTTAGCTTGCTGACCGAGCACTCCGCCCCACCAGGTGGTGATTTTAATTACACCAGGTCCTACTTTACCCATAATGCAGGCATTACTGACAGAGGTGCATATTCACCCAGAAATTCAGATATCAGCCTAATAGAGGTATGTTCACATTAGGTTAGGGACTCAACAGAATTGAGACCACCTTGACGATGGTTGTTGGGCTTTAAAATGTTTGGCCAAATGTTTATACTAAGCGTCTCAAATTTTTCCTTATATTCCAAAGCCATATTGCTATTCAAATTTATGTATTCTATGTTGTCATGCTTTAGTATGCTTGAGTGCAGCCTTTTTTTTTGGATGTTTTACATGGGGGTAGCTCCCTTTGGTTTGCACCTAGTTCACATTAGTCTGGAAGTGCCAGTCAGGTTTTTTGTCTTTTGAATGTTAGCTTGCTGACCGAGCACTCCGCCCCACCAGGTGGTGATTTAATTACACCAGGTCCCTACTTTACCCATAAATGCAGGCATTACTGACAGAGGTGCATATTCACCCAAAATTCAGATATCAGCCTAATAGAGGTATGTTCACATTAGGTTAGGGACTCAACAGAATTGAGACCACCTTGACGATGGTTGTTGGGCTTTAAAATGTTTGGCCAAATGTTTATACTAAGCGTCTCAAATTTTTCTTATATTCCAAAGCCATATTGCTATTCAAAATTTCATGTATTCTATGTTGTCATGCTTTAGTATGCTTGAGTGCGCCTTTTTTTTTTTGGATGTTTTACATGGGGTAGCTCCCTTGGTTTGCACCTAGTTCACATTAGTCTGGAAGTGCCAGTCAGGTTTTTTGTCTTTGAATGTTAGCTTGCTGACCGAGCACTCCGCCCCACCAGGTGGTGATTTTAATTACACCAGGTCCCTACTTTACCCATAAATGCAGGCATTACTGACAGAGGTGCATATTCACCCAGAAATTCAGATATCAGCCTAATAGAGGTATGTTCACATTAGGTTAGGGACTCAACAGAATTGAGACCACCTGACGATGGTTGTTGGCTTTAAAATGTTTGGCCAAATGTTTATACTAAGCGTCTCAAATTTTTCCTTATATTCCAAAGCCATATTGCTATTCAAAATTTCATGTATTCTATGTTGTCATGCTTTAGTATGCTTGAGTGCAGCCTTTTTTTTTTTTTGGATGTTTTACATGGGGTAGCTCCCTTTGGTTTGCACCTAGTTCACATTAGTCTGGAAGTGCCAGTCAGGTTTTTTGTCTTTTGAATGTTAGCTTGCTGACGAGCACTCCGCCCCACCAGGTGGTGATTTTAATTACACCAGGTCCCTACTTTACCCATAAATGCAGGCATTACTGACAGAGGTGCATATTCACCCAGAAATTCAGATATCAGCCTAATAGAGGTATGTTCACATTAGGTTGGGACTCAACAGAATTGAGACCACCTTGACGATGGTTGTTGGGCTTTAAAATGTTTGGCCAAATGTTTATACTAAGCGTCTCAAATTGTTCCTTATATTCCAAAGCCATATTGCTATTCAAAATTTCATGTATTCTATGTTGTCATGCTTTAGTATGCTTGAGTGCAGCCTTTTTTTTTTTTTTTTTTGGATGTTTTACATGGGGGTAGCTCCCTTTGGTTTGCACCTAGTTCACATTAGTCTGGAAGTGCCAGTCAGGTTTTTTGTCTTTTGAATGTTAGCTTGCTGACCGAGCACTCCGCCCCCACCAGGTGGTGATTTTAATTACACCAGGTCCCTACTTTACCCATAAATGCAGGCATTACTGACAGAGGTGCATATTCACCCAGAAATTCAGATATCAGCCTAATAGAGGTATGTTCACATTAGGTTAGGGACTCAACAGAATTGAGACCACCTTGACGATGGTTGTTGGGCTTTAAAATGTTTGGCCAAATGTTTATACTAAGCGTCTCAAATTTTTCCTTATATTCCAAAGCCATATTGCTATTCAAAATTTCATGTATTCTATGTTGTCATGCTTTAGTATGCTTGAGTGCAGCCTTTTTTTTTTTTTTTGGATGTTTTACATGGGGGTAGCTCCCTTTGGTTTGCACCTAGTTCACATTAGTCTGGAAGTGCCAGTCAGGTTTTTTGTCTTTTGAATGTTAGCTTGCTGACCGAGCACTCCGCCCCCACCAGGTGGTGATTTTAATTACACCAGGTCCCTACTTTACCCATAAATGCAGGCATTACTGACAGAGGTGCATATTCACCCAGAAATTCAGATATCAGCCTAATAGAGGTATGTTCACATTAGTTAGGGACTCAACAGAATTGAGACCACCTTGACGATGGTTGTTGGGCTTTAAAATGTTTGGCCAAATGTTTATACTAAGCGTCTCAAATTTTTCCTTATATTCCAAAGCCATATTGCTATTCAAAATTTCATGTATTCTATGTTGTCATGCTTTAGTATGCTTGAGTGCAGTCTTTTTTTTTTTGGATGTTTTACATGGGGGTAGCTCCCTTTGGTTTGCACCTAGTTCACATTAGTCTGGAAGTGCCAGTCAGGTTTTTTGTCTTTTGAATGTTAGCTTGCTGACCGAGCACTCCGCCCCCACCAGGTGGTGATTTTAATTACACCAGGTCCCTACTTTACCCATAAATGCAGGCATTACTGACAGAGGTGCATATTCACCCAGAAATTCAGATATCAGCCTAATAGAGGTATGTTCACATTAGGTTAGGGACTCAACAGAATTGAGACCACCTTGACGATGGTTGTTGGGCTTTAAAATGTTTGGCCAAATGTTTATACTAAGCGTCTCAAATTTTTCCTTATATTCCAAAGCCATATTGCTATTCAAAATTTCATGTATTCTATGTTGTCATGCTTTAGTATGCTTGAGTGCAGCCTTTTTTTTTTTGGGATGTTTTACATGGGGGTAGCTCCCTTTGGTTTGCACCTAGTTCACATTAGTCTGGAAGTGCCAGTCAGGTTTTTTGTCTTTTGAATGTTAGCTTGCTGACCGAGCACTCCGCCCCCACCAGGTGGTGATTTTAATTACACCAGGTCCCTACTTTACCCATAAATGCAGGCATTACTGACAGAGGTGCATATTCACCCAGAAATTCAGATATCAGCCTAATAGAGGTATGTTCACATTAGGTTAGGGACTCAACAGAATTGAGACCACCTTGACGATGGTTGTTGGGCTTTAAAATGTTTGGCCAAATGTTTATACTAAGCGTCTCAAATTTTTCCTTATATTCCAAAGCCATATTGCTATTCAAAATTTCATGTATTCTATGTTGTCATGCTTTAGTATGCTTGAGTGCAGCCTTTTTTTTTTTGGATGTTTTACATGGGGGTAGCTCCCTTTGGTTTGCACCTAGTTCACATTAGTCTGGAAGTGCCAGTCAGGTTTTTTGTCTTTTGAATGTTAGCTTGCTGACCGAGCACTCCGCCCCCACCAGGTGGTGATTTTAATTACACCAGGTCCCTACTTTACCCATAAATGCAGGCATTACTGACAGAGGTGCATATTCACCCAGAAATTCAGATATCAGCCTAATAGAGGTATGTTCACATTAGGTTAGGGACTCAACAGAATTGAGACCACCTTGACGATGGTTGTTGGGCTTTAAAATGTTTGGCCAAATGTTTATACTAAGCGTCTCAAATTTTTCCTTATATTCCAAAGCCATATTGCTATTCAAAATTTCATGTATTCTATGTTGTCATGCTTTAGTATGCTTGAGTGCAGCCTTTTTTTTTTGGATTTTTTTTTTTTTCTGGATGCAGAACTCATCTCAAACCCATTAACAACATTTCCCCATTACTCCCACATTGCTTTTCCCCATCAGTTTTTCCCCATTGCTTTTCCCCATCACTGCTTTTTCCCCATCACTCTCCTGCACACACACACACCACCTCTCACCTGTACATACACATGCACACACACACACACACACACACCACCTCTCACCTGTACACACACACACCTCTCACCTGTACATACACACACACATACACACACACACACCACATCTCACCTGTCCGCAGCATCACCGGCGCCCGGGCTTCCTCACTCTGACAGAGCAGGCCGCTGAATGATGACGTCATTCAGCGGCGCTGCTCTCTGTTTCAGAAACAGGAAGCGCGGGCAGCAGCGGGAGATGAGGTGAGTATGCCCGGCGACATCTTTCTGTGGTATCGCTCATTAAGCTTATGAATATGGGCGCCACGCCTATGAGAGGAGTGGCGACCATATTCATGACCTTAATGAGCGGTACTACCAGTGACTGGGATTTCACATGCGGTGTTTCTCGCATGTGAGATCCCAGCCGAGGGCCGCAAAATACCGTACCAAGGGCCCATGAGGTGGGGGCCGCAAACTTGTGTCCCGAGGGCCGCAGTTGGCCAGCGGGCCGCGAGTTTGAGACCCCTGGTGTAGACATTTGTGGCGGTGACACAAAACTTCGCCACATTTGGGCCATACTGGTCTTGCCCTGTGCAAGCTGCTTCTGCTCCCTCTTGGTGCAGTGCTTTCTCCACTGCCTCGACGCACAGAGCTGCTTTGTAAAGCAGTAGCAGCAGCAGTGCTCTCGGCTGGAATGGAGAACATGATGGATTGCACCAGTGTGTCTTGGTACTCCCGCATTTTATGCTCCCGGTTCAACGGTGTGATGAGGCTTTGTAAGTTGTCCCGGTAGCGAGGGTATAGGAGGGTGTACACCCCAATAATCAGACGTGGTGAGAATGTGGGCGATGCGGTGGTCGTTTCTCAGGCACTGCAGCATGAAATCAACCATGTGCTGCAGACTCCCAACTGGCCAAGAAACGCTGTCCCCTGCAAGAGGTGTCATCTCTGCCTGTTCTGCATCACCCCACCCTCCCTCTACATACTGACTAGAGCATTGTGTACCTTCCTCTGGAGCGATGTCTTCCTCCTCCATTAACTCCTCCTCATCCTCCTCACAAAGTGTCCCCTGCCTAGGCCTTTGTGAGGAACCACGTTGTGCTGACTGTCCAGAAGGTGATGGAATTTGTGACTCCTCATCCTCCACCTCTTCCAAAACCTCATCCCTTAGTGCTTGCAGTGTTTTTTGAAGCAGGCAGATAAGGGGGACAGTCATGCCGACTAGTGCATCATCTGCACTCGCCATCCACGTTGAGTCATCAAACGCACGCAAAACGTGGCAGATGTCCTTCATAGAGGCCCACTCAGTGGTGGTGAAGTGTGAACGGCGTGAATTGCGAGTTGTTTGCGCCTGATACAGCTGGTACTCCATTACTGCTGCCTGCTGCTTACACAACCGCTCCAACATATGTAACGTGGAATTCCACCTGGTGGGTAGGTCACATATGATGCAATGTTCCGGAAGGCGGAATCGGCGTTGCAGAGCTGCAATGCGCGATCTGGCCATGCTGGAACGACGCAAGTGAGCGCACTCTAGGCGGACCTTGTGCAGCAGTGCATCAAGATCCGGATAGTCCCTCAAAAAAGACTGCACGACCAAGTTGAGCACATGTGCCAGACATGGTATGTGAGTGAGGTTGCCTAGGCCCAGAGCTGGCACCAGATTTTGGCCATTGTCACACACTACCAAGCCTGACTGGAGATTCGCTGGCACAAACCACACGTCGCTCTCCTGCTTGATGGCATTCCAGAGCTCCTGCGCTGTGTGGCTTCGATTCCCCATTGAAATTAATTTCAGGACGGCCTGTTGACGTTTTGCCACGGCTGTGCTCATATCAGTCGGAACAGGTAAGCGTTCACTGGTCCATGTGGAGGTAAACCGTGACGGCTCCTGCAGCGATGATTCTGAGGAACTGGAGTAGGAGGAGGAGTCAATGTGTACAGACTGGATTCCTGCAATCCTTGGAGTTGGCAGAACACGTACAGCGCCACTCGCAAGATCTGTACCCGGCTCCACAACATTGACCCAATGGGCAGTGAGGGAAAGGTATCGTCCTGTCCATGGGTACTGGTCCACGCATCAGTGGTCAGGTGGACCTTGCTACTGACGGCGTTTAGTAGCGCATGTTTAATTTTTCCCTCCACATGCTTTTGCAGGGCAGGGACGGCTTGCCTGCTGAAATAAAAGTGGCTGGGCCCGTTGTATTGTGGGACTGCCAATGCCATTAAGTTCCGGAAACTGTCAGTCTCCACCAGCCTGAATGACAGCATTTCAAGGGACAGGAGTTTTGCAATGCCAGCATTCAGAGCCTGTGCTCGTGGATGGTTTGCCGAGTAGGGCCGCCTTTTCTCCCATGCCTGTGCTACCGATGGCTGTACAGTGGCCTGGGAGTGTGAGGATGACAGGGAACTTGGTGCTGTGGGTGGAATTACACTGGGTCTCTGTACACCAGTGACAGAGGTTCTTCCATGGCGATCCTGTGAGGAAGCCGAAACAGCTGTGTGTGAGCTGGAGGAAGAGGCTCCAACACGAGATGAAGATGTAGGTGCTGCTGTAGGTTGGCCTACGTCTCCAGTGTGTCTTTGTAACTCCACCACGTGCTTGGTCTGCACATGTTTCCACATATTAGTGGTATTGAGGTTACTGGCACTTTTACCTCTTTTGACGTTTTGATGACACAGCTTGCATTTGACATAGCAAATGTCATCTGCAACTGTGTCAAAAAAGGACCATGCACTGCAAGTCCTGGGAGCACCCGTTTTGGCTTTTGGAAGAGAACTGCTCCGAACAGGTGCCAAAGTGGAGGCTACAGGCAACCGAGTCTGCAGCCTACCTCTCCCTCCTGTTTGGACTGTTGGGGGAATCTCTTCCTCAGAGCTGCTCCCACCACCTTCCTGTTCCTCATGCCATGATGGGTCAAGGACCTCATCATCTCCACTACCCTCTTCCAACATTTGCTGCTGTTGGGTCATCTGGCCAGCACCATGCGCAACAGAAACTGGCACCTGAGTCTCATCATCATCAGATGCGTTCTGCGGTGTGCTGACCATCGGAACTGGCTCACCCGCCTCTTCAGATTCAGAGAGACAAAGCAGTTGCGCATCACTGCATACTCCCTCTTCTTCACATTCTAGAATGCTGCTTGGCTGGCCCCCTCTTTCCAAGCCAACAGATTCAGAGAACAGAAGTAGAGACTGAGCTGGCTCCTGTACAGAGCTCTCTGACTGCCTGGGCAATTTGGTAGGCGGTGAAGAGACAGATGGTTGCTCAACAGTGCTCTAGTCCTGAGAGATTAAATTCTATGCGTTGGCTGCCATCCAACCGACAACGGCTTCAATTTGTTCTTCCCACAGCAGGGGGGTACGCCGAGCTCCTACAAAACTGCGCATAAAGGACCGCTCACAGGGAAAACTGGTGGATGCTGTGCCACTAGGGGCCGCAGCAGCCACAGAATCCCCACGTCCTCTCCCTGCTGAAACTCCACGCCCACGACCACGTGCCTTACTCCCTGCCTTCTTCATCTTGGTAGATTGATAAAGATAGGCAGAAAAGTACTAAGGCCTTAGTGTGCTTATTCCTGAACAGCTGCTAACAGGTATAAGAAACACTAAGTTTATTAAGTGTGGACTACACTTTAATATCTGCTAATGTGGCCTAGCAAGTGTCAAGTGTAGTGTTTGGTGAACTTTATTAACTTTTTTGTGCTTTTCAACAAAAAAAAAAGGTTGTGATTGAGACAAAAGATGTACAATCGATAGTATCACAAACTTTTTGAAGCTATTACAATGCAGGAAACTAGAATGCAATAGCTAAGGCTACAAAAAAATAGGGTAATACTAATCTGTCTGTTCCTGCAGGCCGCAAACCAGCCAAAAGTCTCCTTTATCTACAGTCATGGCCAAAAGTTTTGAGAATGACACAAATATTATATTTTCACATGATCTGCTGCCCTCTGGTTTTTATGTGTGTTTGACAGATGTTTTTATCACAGACAGAAATATAATTGAAAACATATGAGTAACAAAAGCTTATATTGACAGTTAGAATGAGTTAATGCAGCAAGTCAATATTTGCATTGTTGACCCTTCTTCTTCAGGACCTCTGCAATTCTCCCTGGCATGCTCTCAATCAACTTCTGGACCAAATCCTGACTGATAGCAGTCCATTCTTGCACAATCAATGCTTTCATTTTGTCAGAATTTTTAGGTTTTTGTTTGTCCACCCGTCTCTTGATAATTGACCACAATTTCTCAATGGGATAAAGATCTGGGGAGTTTCCAGGCCATGGACCCAAAATCTCTATGTTTTGTTCCCTGAGCCATTTAGTTATCACCTTTGCTTTATGGCAAGGTGCTCCATCATGCTGGAAAAGGCATTGTTGATCGCCAAACTGCTCTTGTAGGGTTGGGAGAAGTTGCTCTTGGAGGACATTCTGGTACCATTCTTTATTCATGGCTGTGTTTTTAGGCAAGACTGTGAGAGAGCCGATTCCCTTGGCTGAGAAGCAACCCCACACATGAATGGTTTCAGGATGCTTAACAGCTGGCATGAGACAAGACTGGTGGTAGTGCTCACCTTGTCTTCTCCGAATGAGGCGTTTTCCTGATGTCCCAAACAATCGAAAAGGGGATTCATCAGAGAAAATAACTTTACCCCAGTCCTCAGCAGTCCACTGCCTGTACATTTTGCAGAATATCAGTCTGTCCATGATGTTTTTTCTGGAGAGAAGTGGCTTCTTTGCTGCCCTTCTTGAGACCAGGCCTTGCTCCAAGAGTCTCCGCCTCACAGTGCGTGCAGATGCACTCACACCTGCCTGCTGCCATTCCTGAGCAAGCTCTGCACTGCTGGTAGCCCGATCCCGCAGCTGAAACACTTTTAAGAGACGGTCCTGGCGCTTGCTGGTCTTTCTTGGGCGCCCTGGAGCCTTTTTGGCAACAATGGAACCTCTCTCCTTGAAGTTCTTGATGATGCGATAGATTGTTGACTGAGGTGCAATCTTTCTAGCTGTGATACTCTTCCCTGTTAGGCCATTTTTGTGCATTGCAATGATGACTGCATGTGTTTCTTTAGAGATAACCATGGTTAACAGAAGAGAAACAATGATGCCAAGCACCAACCTCCTTTTAAAGTGTTCAGTGGTGTCATTCTTACTTAATCATGACAGATTGATCTCCAGCCATGTCCTCATCAACACCCACACCTGTGTTAATGGAGCAATCACTGAAAAGAGGTTAGCTGGTCCTTTTAAGGCAGGGCTGCAATGATGTTGAAATGTGTTTTGGGGATAAAGTTCATTTTCTAGCCAAATATTGACTTTGCAAGTAATTGCTGTTAAGCTGATCACTCTTTATAACATTCTGGAGTATATGCAAATTGCCATTAGAAAAAGTGAAGCAGTAGACTTTGTAAAAATTAATATTTGTGTCATTCTCAAAACTTTTGTCCATGACTGTACTTCTATAGTGTTTGCAACCAAGGTATTGGATACGGATGGAAGCGCGTCACACTAATAGACTAGAGTTAATTGAAATTGAATGGAGCAGCACCAATTCCAAAAAAAAGAAAAAAAGGATGAGGCAGTGACACACGCTTAGCAGACTGCAACCAGCAGTGGTTGAAGAACTAACTTGAGCGTGATCTGCACTCACAAAGAGACCTCCCAGACAGCCGTGAACACTACACACAACTGTTCACTAGCTCTGAAAGGCTCCGCTCTGTACTTCTATTAGTGTTTGCAACCAAAGTATTGGATACGGATGGAAGCGCGTCACACTAATAGATGAGAGTTAATTGAAATTGAATGGAGCAGCACCAATTCCAAAAAAAAAAAAAAAAGGATGAGGCAGTGACACACGCTTAGCAGACTCCAACCAGCAGTGGTTGAAGAACTAACTTGAGCGTGATCTGCACTCACAAAGAGACCTCCCAGACAGCCGTGAACACTACACACAACTGTTCACTAGCTCTGAAAGGCTCCGCTCTGTACTTCTATTAGTGTTTGCAACCAAAGTATTGGATACGGATGGAAGCGCGTCACACTAATAGATGAGAGTTAATTGAAATTGAATGGAGCAGCACCAATTCCAAAAAAAAAAAAAAAATGAGGCAGTGAGTGACACGTGCAGATGACTACAAACAGCGGTGGATGCAGACCAAACTGCAGCGTCACCTGCACTCACACACAGACCTTGCTGAGAGCTGTGAAAACAGCACTGCAAGGCAAAAGGAAGCTTCACACAGCGGTTTGTCAAATAGCCTGCCCACAGAACAATTCACAAAAACGCAATCTCTTACTGTCCCTCAGAGTCAGAAGAGCAGCGTTCTGTCCCTAACTGATTTCACAGCAGAGTGAAGCCAAAATGGCGGCGGCACCTTTTTTGCTGCATTCTGACATCATTTCAGCAGCCAATCACAGCCATGCCATTAGTTAACATGACCGCAGCATTACAGGATGTGCCCACACTTCTTATAATTCCTCATTGGCTGAATAAAATCACACTGCCTCTCAAAGAATTATGGGAACTTCCGATTCCGGTATACGATATAGCAAAAGTATCAGAACTCAGTATCGGAATTCCGATACCGCGAATATCGGCCGATACCCAATACTTGCGGTATCAGAATGCTCAACACTAGTCACGGGTCTTGGAAAATAGAGCAATTTTTTTTCACCACTTACAATAAAAAAAACCCCTATACATGTTCGGTATCTGGAGACTCAGAATCGCCGGTCAGTTTTAGCATTTAGTGATCGTGGTAAAAAAAAAAGTAAAAAAAATTTGTGACATAGCACGTTTTTTTTAATTTTTTTCACGTTTTCCAGTATATTACATGGTGAAACCTATGGTGTCTATTGAAAGTACATCTCACCCTGCAGAAAACAAGCCTCACATTGGCACATGGGGTGTAGATCTCTCAGATCAGGTCCTCAAACCATACAGTGCCATTTAAAAAACTAAAGTAGGGTTCAAAAAATTGGCTGTGCACATTGTATGGATGGCTGTAACGGGTCTGGGAGGCGGAACCTCTGAGCTTTATTATACAAGGAGGCTTTCCTTGTAAAGGAGCGGGTGGCGCCTGGGGAGACGGACAGGAAGTCACGGCAAGTGACAGGGACAGTCTCTGGGTAGACGGGCAGGTAGTCACGACAAGTGACCGGGGCAGTCTCTGGAGGGACAGGCAGGTAGTCACGGCAAGTGACCGGGGCAGTCTCTGGAGGGACAGGCAGGTAGTCACGGCAAGTGACCGGGGCAGTCTCTGGAGGGACAGGCAGGTAGTCACGGCAAGTGACCGGGGCAGTCTCTGGAGGGACAGGCAGGTAGTCACGGCAAGTGACCGGGGCAGTCTCTGGACAAACAGGCGGGTAGTCACGGCAAGTGACCGGGGCAGTCTCTGGGTAGACAGGCAGGTAGTCACGGCAAGTGACCGGGGCAGTCTCTGGATAAACAGGCAGGCAAGGGGCCGGGGCAGTCTCTGAATGGACAGGTATATACGACCTGAGATGGTGGAGCCTCCCGGTAGGCTAGCAGGCAGATGACAGATGAGCGCCCCCAAGTGAGCAGGCGAGAGTCTCTGGAATAGCCGATGGACACCGCAGGTGATGGCCGAACCTCCAGGTAGGCTTGCAGGCAGATGGCAGATGAGCGCCCCCAAGTGAGCAAGCGAGAATCTCTGGAATAGCCGATGGACACCGCAGGTGATGGCCGAACCTCCAGGTAGGCTTGCAGGCAGATGGCTGATGAGCGCCCCCAAGTGAGCAGGCGAGAGTCTCTGGAATTGCCGATGGTCACCGCATGTGACGGCCGAACCTCCAGGCAGGCTTGCGGGCAGGTAGCAGACAGGAAACTGGCAGGAAACAGGCAGGTAACTGGTAACGGACCCTGAGGGCTGAAGCAGAGTTAAACAGTGCAACAACAACATTGCTCGGGCACCTCCATTAAGGAGGAGGTGCTTTATATAAGGTGGAGTCCACCGGCATTGGCCGGGGACCTTTTTTGAAAGATGCGCGCGGCCCCTTTAAGAGCGGGGGCGTGCACGAGCGCGCGCCCTAAGCCCAGTGGCAGGGAAGGAGCGCGCAGCCCCAGCAGGGCGGAAGGAGGACGCTGTGTGAGGGTAAGGGGAGCGACGTCCCTGCCTGGCAGAGGACGCTGGCGCAGGGGAACAGAGTCCCTGCCTGGCAGAGGATGCCGGCGCTACAGTACCCCCCCCTTTAGGCTCCCCTTTTTTAGGCCAGAAAGAAATTTAGCTAGGATGAGAGGGGCATGGATATTCTCCCGAGGCTCCCACGTTCCCTCCTCAGGACCAAACCCCTTCCAATCCACCAGAAAGTAGGTCTTTCTTCCTACCCTTTTGGTGGCCAGAATGTTCTCTACTTCAAATTCGTCTTCAGCAGACACTGGAGCAGGAGGTGTACCTGTAGGCTTGACAAAAGAGTTAAGTACCACCGGTTTGAGGAGAGATACATGGAAGGAGTTAGGAATCCGCAAATTGGCCGGGAGTTTCAATTTATAGGACACCGGGTTGATCTGACTGATGATCTCAAAAGGACCGATGAACCGAGGGCCTAACTTGTAGGAAGGAATCTTGAGCCGGACATACTTGGACGAAAGCCAGACCTTATCCCCAGGACGGAATTGAGGAGGATCCAGACGTTTTTTGTCAGCATGTTTCTTCATGCGCTCGGATGACAGAATGAGTGCGGACCGGGTACTCTCCCATAAGGAGGAAAACTCGTTAACCAGAGATTCCGCAGCTGGATTGTCCACAGAGATGGAGACAGGAACAGGGATCCGAGGGTGTTGACCGAAGACTACAAAAAACGGAGATTTGGAGGAAGATTCGCTCTCGTGATTGTTGTAAGAGAATTCGGCCCAAGGCAGGAGATCCACCCAGTCAGAATGGTGGGCATTAACGAAGTGCCGGAGATAACTGGTCAGATTCTGATTGATTCGCTCGACTTGTCCATTGGACTGCGGGTGGTAAGCGGAGGAGAAATCCAAAGTGACGTCTAGCAACTTACAAGTGGCTCTCCAGAAACGTGAGGTGAACTGTACCCCACGATCCGACACAATGTGACGAGGCAGACCATGAAGACGGAAGATGTGGCGGATAAAGTCTTTAGCCAACTCGGGTGCAGACGGAAGCCCTGGCAGGGGAATGAAGTGAGCCATCTTGGAAAATCGGTCAACAACCACCCAAATGACCGTACAACCGGCAGAGACGGGCAGATCTGTTATGAAGTCCATGGCTATATGCTGCCAGGGGGCAGCGGGTACAGGAAGCGGAAGAAGACGGCCGGCAGGCAGGTGTCTCGGAACTTTGTTGCGGGCACAGGAGACACAGGCAGAAACAAAGTCTATTACGTCCTTGTGCAGGGTAGGCCACCAGTAATGCCGAGTAATGAGCTGGAGGGTCTTTCTCTGACCAGCGTGGCCAGCTAGTTTAGACGAATGACCCCAGTGTAGGATTCTCTTCCGATCGGTTACTGATACGAACGTCTTACCAGGAGGGAGACGATTTAGACTCACGGGAGCCACCTGCATCACTCTGGCGGGATCGATGATATGTTTAGGTTCCTCCTCGAGATCCGACACCAGGAAGGACCGGGACAGGGCGTTCGCCTTGATGTTCTTGTCAGCCGGGCGAAAATGTAAAAGAAAATCAAAGCGGGCAAAAAACAAGGACCACCGGGCTTGGCGAGGGTTAAGTCTCTGGGCATGCTGGAGGTAAGCCAGATTTTTGTGGTCAGTGTAAATGATTACCGGATGAAGAGCCCCCTCGAGTAGGTAACGCCACTCCTCCAATGCCAGCTTGATGGCCAATAACTCTCGGTCTCCTATGGAGTAATTGCGCTCAGAAGAGGAGAAGAGTTTGGAGAAGAAGCCGCAAGATACCATCCTCCCGGATGAAGATTTTTGAGTAAGTACCGCTCCGGCTCCAGAAGAAGAAGCGTCCACCTCCAGGAAGAACTGCTTGTTGCCGTCCGGACAATGCAGCACTGGAGCGGAAGAGAAGGCCTGTTTTAAAGAAAGAAAGGCCTCCTCTGCTTCGGGCGTCCACTGTTTGGGATTAGCATCCTTGCGGGTGAGCGCGGAGATTGGAGCAGTCCGGGAAGAGAAGTGCGGTATGAAAAGGCGGTAATAATTGGCGAATCCCAGGAACCGCTGAATGGCCTTCAACCCCTCTGGTCGGGGCCATTTCTCGATGGCAGACAGTTTCTCCGGATCCATTCGTAGGCCTGTCTGAGAAATGATGTAGCCCAAAAACGGAAGCGAGGTCTGCTCAAATAGACACTTCTCATATTTGGCGAAGAGGTGATTCTGCCTGAGCCTGAGCAGAACCTGACGAACATCCCTCCGGTGAGACTGGAGATCCGGAGAGAAGACCAAGATGTCGTCTAGGTACACCACAACGCAGGAGTAGAGAAGGTCCCAAAAGATGTCATTGACCAACTCCTGAAAGACTGCTGGAGCATTACAGAGACCAAAGGGCATCACCAAATACTCGTAGTGGCCGTCCCGGGTGTTGAATGCCGTCTTCCATTCATCTCCCCGACGGATACGGACTAGGTTATATGCCCCACGAAGATCCAGTTTGGTGAAGATTCTAGCCCCCCTCAGACGATCAAACAATTCTGGAATGAGCGGAAGAGGGTACTTATTCTTCACCGTGATCAAATTTAGGCCTCTGTAGTCAATACAGGGACGGAGAGAGCCGTCTTTCTTTTTTACGAAGAAGAAACCTGCTCCCGCTGGGGAGGTGGATTTCCGGATGAATCCCTTGGCCAAATTCTCCTCGATATATTCGGACATCGACCTGGTCTCAGCAGCAGACAATGGGTAAATACGCCCACGGGGAGGCGTAGTACCAGGTAGCAGGTCGATCGGGCAATCATACAGTCTGTGAGGGGGTAATGTCTCTGCTTCCTTTTTATTAAAGACATCAGCGAATGACCAATATGGAATCGGGAGCCCTGGTAGATTAGTTGGTGTAGGAGAAGGATGGACGGGATGAACAGGAACCAAACACGTTTTATGACAGTGCTGTCCTCAGCGAAGGATCTCTCCAGTCTGCCAGTCGAGCACGGGTGCATGCTTTTGGAGCCAAGGCAGACCTAGTAAGAAAGCGTGAGAGAGTCCAGGCAGAACATGAAACGAGATGCTCTCAGAGTGCAACATTCCCACCTGCAGGGTTATGGCTTCAGTGATAAGTTGGATGGGACGTGGTAGGAGACCCCCATCCACAGCAGCAACAGATACTGGTTCAACCAGAGGTTTGGTAGGAATGCAATATTTTTCTACTAAAGCCTGTGAAACAAGATTCCCGGCTGCTCCAGAATCAAGTTGGGCTAGTTCGAAGTAACGGTTCTCACCGAGGAGAATTGAGACAGACAGCAGCAGAGATGAAGAGGATTTATTTTTGTCTAGGTGGACCTCTCCGAGCGAACCTAGACACAGGCGTTTCCCGACCTCTCTGGGCAGGTACGGATCCGGTGCTCCTTACTGCCACAGTAGAAGCAACTCCCCTCGGCACGGCGTAAGTCCTGACGGGCTTTGACCATCTTGGTCTGGTCGACTTGCATAGGCTCAGAAGAGTGTGCCTGAGGAGAAACGGAAGGAGTTACAGGTCTCTAAAAAAGATGGAGCTAGACGAGGAAACCTTCTCTCACGGGTGACCTCCTTAGCGCGCTCCTGGAACCGTAGATCAATTCGATTGGCAAGAGTTATTAGGTCATCGAGAGAGGTTGGAATGTCCCGACCGGCAAGTTCATCTTTAATACAGCCGGACAGACCCTCCCAGAAGACAGATATCAGAGCGTCATTATCCCAAGCCAGCTCCGAGGCAAGGGTACGGAACCGTATGGCATATTGACCCACGGTGAGACTTCCCTGACGGAGACGCAGCAGAGATGATGCAGAGGAGGTCTTCCGTCCGGGTTCGTCTAATACCTTCCGGAAGGCTGAGAGAAAAGCAGACAGGTCAGACACCAGAGGATCTTCTCTCTCCCAAAGAGGATTTAGCCAGGCCAGGGCCTCTCCGGTGAGATGGGACATGATGAAGGCAATTTTGGCCCGGTCGGAGTTAAACTGGTGTGCCAGGAGTTCAAAATGCAGGGTGCACTGGTTAATGAAACCCCGAGCCAGAGCAGGGTCGCCTCCAAACCGAGGAGGAGCTGAAAGTCGAGGTCCAGGAACGGAGACCACAGAATTGGTAAGCAGCGGAACTGCCGGATTGCGAGTCATGGCGCCCGCGGTGGTTGCTGGTGAAGTAGTCAGGGTGTCCAATTCCGCAGGTGACCCAGGATGGACTCCTGTTGAGACCTCTGACGAGACAGTTCATGACACAGGTCAGAGAGCGAGGGAGTTTGGGTGCCACCGGGTTCCATGGCCCGAGCAAACTAACGGGTCTGGGAGGCGGAACCTCTGAGCTTTATTATACAAGGAGGCTTTCCTTGTAAAGGAGCGGGTGGCGCCCGGGGAGACGGACAGGAAGTCACGGCAAGTGACAGGGACAGTCTCTGGGTAGACGGGCAGGTAGTCACGGCAAGTGACCGGGGCAGTCTCTGGAGGGACAGGCAGGTAGTCACGGCAAGTGACCGGGGCAGTCTCTGGAGGGACAGGCAGGTAGTCACGGCAAGTGACCGGGGCAGTCTCTGGAGGGACAGGCAGGTAGTCACAGCAAGTGACCGGGGCAGTCTCTGGACAAACAGGGCGGTAGTCACGGCAAGTGACCGGGGCAGTCTCTGGGTAGACAGGCAGGTAGTCACGGCAAGTGACCGGGGCAGTCTCTGGATAAACAGGCAGGCAAGGGGCCGGGGCAGTCTCTGAATGGACAGGTATATACGACCTGAGATGGTGGAGCCTCCCGGTAGGCTAGCAGGCAGATGACAGATGAGCGCCCCCAAGTGAGCAGGCGAGAGTCTCTGGAATAGCCGATGGACACCGCAGGTGATGGCCGAACCTCCAGGTAGGCTTGCAGGCAGATGGCAGATGAGCGCCCCCAAGTGAGCAGGCGAGAGTCTCTGGAATAGCCGATGGACACCGCAGGTGATGGCCGAACCTCCAGGTAGGCTTGCAGGCAGATGGCTGATGAGCGCCCCCAAGTGAGCAGGCGAGAGTCTCTGGAATTGCCGATGGTCACCGCATGTGACGGCCGAACCTCCAGGCAGGCTTGCGGGCAGGTAGCAGACAGGAAACTGGCAGGAAACAGGCAGGTAACTGGTAACGGACCCTGAGGGCTGAAGCAGAGTTAAACAGTGCAACAACAACATTGCTCGGGCACCTCCATTAAGGAGGAGGTGCTTTATATAAGGTGGAGTCCACCGGCATTGGCCGGGGACCTTTTTTGAAAGATGCGCGCGGCCCCTTTAAGAGCGGGGGCGTGCACGCGCGCGCGCCCTAAGCCCAGTGGCAGGGAAGGAGCGCGCAGCCCCAGCAGGGCGGAAGGAGGACGCTGTGTGAGGGTAAGGGGAGCGACGTCCCTGCCTGGCAGAGGACGCTGGCGCAGGGGAACAGCGTCCCTGCCTGTCAGAGGACGCCGGCGCTACAATGGCACTGTACAATGCTTTTGTGCTGTTCCGATCTGCAGGCAATACGGGGACCTTCCTTCAGTTTCAGGAGGAAGTCATCAAGGTTCTAATGTTTGGCACTGAGAAAGGTGAGGGTTCCAGTACTTCTGACATTGACATTGTCACAGGTCAACATTTCCCAGGACTGGTTCCCAAAACAATGAAGAAAGGAAGATGACAAAAACAGTGTAGAGCATGCTCCAAGAGGGGAATCCGAAAGGACACAATTTACCATTGTGAAACCTGCGGTGAGAAACCTGGTCTTTGAACTAAGGATTGCTTCAAAGTGTACCACAAGTCCACAAATTAATAAAATTAGTTTTTACCTTGTTGACACAACACACTTTTAAAATTTACATCTTACACATAACACCACATTATAAATTCATACACCAGTAAAACTAAATTAAATTACTTGAGGGGTGTAGTTTCCAAAGTGGGGTCACTTGAGGAGGGAATTCCACTGTTTAGACACATCAGGGGCTCTTCAAGCGCGACATGACGCCCGCAGACCATTCCATCAAAGACTGAATTCCAAACGTCACTCCTTTGCTTGTGAGACCTGATGCGAGTCCAAACAGTGGTTTTCCTTCACATATAGGGTATCGGCGTACTCAGAAGAAATCGCACAACAACTATTGCGGTTCATTTTCTCCTGATACCCTTGTGAAAATAGGAAAATCGGGGCTAAAAGGTCATTTTTGTGGAAAAAAATTTTGTTTCCATGGCTCTACTTTACAAACTTCTGTGAAGCACTTGGAGGTTCAAAGTGCTCACCACACATCTAGATAAGTTCCTTCAGGAGTCTAGTTTCCAAAATGAGGTTACTTGTGAGGGGTTTCCACTGTATAGGCACGTCTGGGGCTCTTCATATGTGACATGGCATCCGCTCTCAATTTCTGGCAGTTTTGCATTCAAAACGTCAAACGGCGTTCCTTCCCTTTAGAGACCTGCTCTGCGCCCTAACAGTGGTTTACCCCCACATATGTGGTGTTGGAATACTGAGGAGAAACTGCACAACAACTTTTGTGGTCCATTTTCTACTGTTACTCTTGTGAAAATAAAAAGATTGGGGTTAAAAGATCATTTATGTGACTAAAAAGTTAAATATTAATTTTTTCCTTCCACGTTGTTTCAGTTTCTGTGAAGCACTTGAAGGGTTAATAAACTTTTTGAATTTGAATGTGATTTTGAACACATTGAGGGGTGCAGTTTTTAGAATTATGTCACTTTTGGGTATTTTCTGTCACATAGGCCCCTCAAAGTCACTTCAAATGTGATGTGGTCCTTAAAAAA
>JARQOD010003513.1:0-23597 GCA_033576555.1 Oophaga sylvatica | reverse complement strand
AAGTCCTAAACTTCTACATACGTTCAGGAGCTTTTTACCACTTTTGTTGACTGTACTGTCGTAGCTGTTTCTCTCTGTGTGTACTGAGTCTTGGCCGTCATTCTCTGCTCCAAATATGTAGATGTTCCCATCCGTGGTCAGGAAGTCGTTTTCTCTCCCTGTTCTTGCGTTGAGGTCTCCAAAGATGAGAACTTTGCCCAGGGCCTGATAGTGGGCGGCTTCTCTTTGTAAGATCTCGAAGTTCTCTGGATTGAAGTAGGGGGACTCTGGCGGTGGTATATAGGTGGCGCAGAGGTGGACATCAGACTGAGAGGTGCGGATGGATCTGCTGATCCTGATCCATATGTGGCTGCCTCCTCTCTTCACCGGTTTGATGTATTGGTGGAGCTCGTCTTTATACCAGATCAGTATTCCTCCTGAGCTCCGGCCCTGTTTGATGTTTTTATTTTTCAGGGCAGGGACAGAGATTTCTCTGTATCCGATGGGCGCCAGGGATTCGTTTTCGGCTCTGGTCCATGTTTCCAGGAGGATCTGGATGTCTATATTTTTCAGTCTTTGTATAAAGTCCGGGTCATTTGTTTTACATCCAAAGGTCGAGGTGTTGAGACCCTGAATATTCCAGCTGCTGATTGTAAGTGAAGTCATTTTTTCTATTTATCTTGTGTGTATATACCTTGTAATGAGTATGGCTGTGTAGGACAAACTGGATTTCTGACTGTTTTGTAGGTGTGCTTGGTTCCATCCAGTCACATTAGTTTCCTGCATAGTGCACTGAGCAGGGTCTTTACCTCATCCGTATCTCTGCTCTGCGTGTATCTGTGTGGGGTCGGTGGACCCCTCCATGGAGGTCTCCTCCTCTGATGGTCTGATTTTGGGTGAAGAGCTTTGTTTCCAGCTTCTGGAGATAGGATTGGGGTTTTCTGTCTTTTTATTGTTAGGGGTCTTTCGGTGTGATGTTGGTCACTGTTGAATCCAGGCCTGGGTCCTCTGTTTAGTACGATGTCTTTCAGCTCTTTGGCCAGGAGGCTGACCCCTTGTTTGTTGAGGTGCTTATTATCATATAGGTGATGGTGGTTTATGGAAAGGTGTTGTGCCAGAGTCACGTTTGGGACAGTCTTGACCTTTTCTGTCAGTTCCATATTGATGCTTTGGGTGGTTTGCCTGGATATGTCCTTTGTTGGGAGCAGAGATGACAGAATGATTTTGCTGTCTGGGAATTTTAGTTTTGCCTTCTTTGCTAGTTGGGCCAGTTGTGCTGCCATCTGCTTGTGCACACTTCGCGCGTATTGCTTGTAGCTTCTTCTCTAAGAGGGGACGTGCGTGTATGTTTAATCATAGGTGCATGTTTACTGAGTAAAGCAGTCATGACAACGGCTTTGTGTTGTCGGTACGCTAGCGATGATGAACGATGCGCAACGTGACTGAAAGTCAGCATCATATGACGCACAGACGCTCCACTACCCAACGCGTCACAGCAGGAAGCCAGTCTGTGCGTCAAAACAAACGAGCAAGCATACATGGACTTCCCCTCTTTATCAAGCTATAAGAAAAATGAGCGTGAGTTGTGACGCAGACTTTATTGAGGTACAGTATTATATCGCCATTCAGCATCAGTGGCTATGCAGTCTGATCAATAGATATACCTTATCTATCTGTTGTCATGGTTTCAAGTGCACTGTCAGGTATACATAGCAATTTTCACAATGCACTATGCACTTTTTCTAGGTTATGCTTGATCAGAAAATTGATTATTGTGCCATATTATCAGGATTACACGATGGACATTTTATATATGTGCTGAGCCGGTTAAGTAACATTTTTCCGCAATTACTGGATTTTTTTATGTCACTATATTACAGGTGTACATACCGTTACTTAGGCAGCATTAATGGATTCTTAAATGTACTTGTATGCATTAATTTCAACCCCTATAGCCATAATTATTTTGTTTTTGTTTGCATTGCTTTCACCATGTGCATATATGCGTTTATATTTGTAAATTCTTTATTTCTATATTTTTGAATTCAATTCATCATTTTATGGTAGTAAAGCTTATCTTTATCTTGTTTGAAGTATATACATTTTGAAGAGCCACGTAACAAGGCAAATACTCTATATAGTATTTACACACCCTCCTTGACCCTGGGCTTCAACACCGCCAGTTGCAGCTCGGAAGTGCCGTATGCACAGTCAACACTTGCTCCTGTGTTCCTGGGGCTCACAAATGTCAGCTGTTCCCCTGCTGTGTGTCCGGCAAGAAGTCCTGCTGCCTCCAATTTAAAGTTACAAAGTTGCTCCTACTAGGCCTCAGTCTACACCCTGACTGACCCAGGGCTCCAACACCGCCAGTTGCTGCTCGGAAGTGCCGTCTACACAGTCAACACTTGCTCCTGTGTTATTGGGGTTCAGTAATGTCAGCTGTTCCCCTGCTGTGTAGCTGGCAATGTTTCCTGCTCTGTCCACACTCCCCCAAGTTCATATTTTCAACTTGGTCCAATTTGTCCTCTGCCTCCACCCTGTTCTCCTCTCATCCCTGGGCTCCAATACCGCCAGTTGCTGCTCGGAAGTGCCGTATGCACAGTCAACACTTGCTCCTGTGTTACTGGGGTTCAGTAATGTCAGCTGTTCCCCTGCTGTGTGTCCGGCAAGAAGTCCTGCTGCCTACAATTTAAAGTTACAAAGTTGCTCCTACTAGGCCTCAGCCTACACCCTGACTGACCCTGGGCTCCAACACCGCCAGTTGCTGCTCGGAAGTGCTGTCTGTTGTGAATGTGTTAGAAATGAATTCTGAGCAGAAGCTCCCTCTGGTGGTTACAAACAGTACTGAACTATTCAATGAAGATTGTGAAGATTGGCAATCAGGTGTTACAGACTGGTCTTATATAAGGGAGGTTCCCTCCCATCAGGGTTGCCGGTGATCAATTGTTCTTGTCTCAACTTTGGTTCCTGGTTCACTTAGAAGCTTGCTGTGTCTTGCCTGCATCTTCTGCTAACAGATAAGATATTTTCTGCTTTTATTTTTGTGCTTGCTTTTTGCATTTTGTCCTGCACTTCTGTGGAGGGCAGCCAGGTCCCCTCCGGGGGCTTGTGCTCCTCTCAGTTTATCTGAGCCACTGTTATTTGTTCATTTGCCTTTTCCAGTTTTTTCAGTGGCTGCTGCTTAGTTTTGTTACACCAGAGAACTAATTTAGGTGGTAGAGGTCGTGTGATCTCAGGTATTTTTGCAATTAGTGAGTTGGTATTTTTTTAGGGTTTTTTGGATTGCAGTAAGTGTCCTTCCTATCCTTTTCTTTCCAGGAAGATTGGGCCCCAACGTTTGCTCATACTATTTTCTGTCTGTGTCTGTATTTCCTCTTGTCTAACCGCCATTACATGTTTGGGGGCTTCCTATGTTCTTTGGGGATCTGCTCCGGGCAGATAGTTTTCCTCTTTCTATCTTTAGGTGTAGTTAGCTTCTCAGGCTGTGACAAGGCGTCTAGGACCAACGTAGGTACGCTCCACGGCTGCCTTTAGTTGTGGTGGTTAGTCAGGGTGTGTAGCTGACAATGTTTCCTGCTCTGTCCACACTCCCCCAAGTTCATATTTTCACCTTGGTCCAATTTGTCCTCTGCCTCCACCCTGTTCTCTTCTCATCCCGGGGCTCCAACACCACCAGTTGCTGCTCGGAAGTGCAGTCTGCACAGTCAACACTTGCTCCTGTGTTACTGGGGTTCAGTAATGTCAGCTGTTCCCTGCTGTGTAGCTGGCAATGTTTCCTGCTCTGTACACACTCCCCCAAGTTCATATTTTCAACTTGGTCCAATTTGTCCTCTGCCTCCACCCTGTTCTCCTCTCATCCCTGGGCTCCAACACCGCCAGTTGCTGCTCGGAAGTGCCGTATGCACAGTCAACACTTGCTCCTGTGTTACTGGGGTTCAGTAATGTCAGCTGTTCCCATGCTGTGTGTCCGGCAAGAAGTCCTGCTGCCTCAAATTTAAAGTTACAAAGTTGCTCCTACTAGGCCTCAGCCTACACCCTGACTGACCTTGGGCTCCAACACCGCCAGTTGCTGCTCGGAAGTGGCGTCTGCACAGTCAACACTTGCTCCTGTGTTATTGGGGTTCAGTAATGTCAGCTGTTCCCCTGCTGTGTAGCTGGCAATGTTTCCTGCTCTGTCCACACTCCCCCAAGTTCATATTTTCAACTTGGTCCAATTTGTCCTCTGCCTCCACCCTGTTCTCTCATCCCTGGGCTCCAACACTGCCAGTTGCTGCTCGGAAGTGCCGTATGCACAGTCAACATTTGCTCCTGTGTTACTGGGGTTCAGTAATGTCAGCTGTTCCCCTGCTGTGTGTCCGGCAAGAAGTCCTGCTACCTCCAATTTAAAGTTACAAAGTTGCTCCTACTAGGCCTCAGCCTACACCCTGACTGACCCTGGGCTCCAACACCGCCAGTTGCTGCTCGGAAGTGCCGTCTGCACAGTCAACACTTGCTCCTGTGTTATTGGGTTTCAGTAATGTCAGCTGATCCCCAGCTGTGTAGCTGGCAATCTTTCCTGCTCTGTCCACACTCACCCAAGTTCAGATTTTCAACTTGGTCCAATTTGTCCTCTGCCTCCACTCTGATCCCTGGGCTCCAACACCGCCAGTTGCTGCTCGGAAGTGTCTTTGGCACGGGTACTCCCTCCTGCCCAGCCTGGTTACAGCACGCCAGCTGTTTCCGGGTAGTGTCAACGTCACTTTGCCTCCAATAAGTTGTCCTGTCGTGTTGTAGTCGGGTTAGCGGACTCTATGGTGCCTGCAGTTTAGGTGCTTCCTATGTGGGCTGCGGGATATGTAAATAAAGGCTGTTTCCGTAGTGCCAATAGGACAAGCACCCCTGTAGGACTGTGGGATTCGGTAACTGCGGCCAGGTCGCGGCCTTTCAACTTTAATTTTCATGGGTACCTTCTGCTACCCATCCGGGTTCCAGTACGGTCAGCTGTTTCTCGCCAGTGTCTTTGGCACGGGTACTCCCTCCTGCCCTGCCTGGTTACAGCACGCCAGCTGTTTCCTGGCAGTGTCAACGTCACTTTGCCTCCAATAAGTTGTCCTGTCGTGTTGCGGTCGGGTTAGCCGACTCTATGGTGCCTGCAGTTTAGGTGCTTCCTATGTGGGCTGCGGGATATGTAAATAAAGGCTATTTCCGTAGTGCCAATAGGACAAGCACCCCCTGTAGGACTGTTGGATTCGGTAACTGCGGCCGGCTCGCGGCCTTTCAAATTTAATTTTCATGGGTACCTTCTGCTACCCATCCGGGTTCCAGTACTGTCAGCTGGTTCTCGGCAGTGCCTTTGGCCTAGGTGCCTCCATCTCACTATCCGAGTTCCAGCAACATCTTCTGGTCCTTGGTAGTGCTTTGTAGCACAGGTACCTCCTGCTTAGTAACCGTGTCCCAGTACCGTCAGCTGGTCCTCGGTTGTGCCATTGGCTCTGTTCCTTCTGCTGCCCCTCCGGGTTCCAGCACAGTCAGCTGGTCCTCGTTACTTCCATTGGCTCTTGTACCTTCTGCTACCCGTCCGGGTTCCAGTACCGTTAGCTGGTTCTCGGCAGTGCCTTTGGCCTAGGTGCCTCCATCTCGGTATCCGAGTTCCAGCAATGTCTGCTGGTCCTCGGTAGTGCTTTCTAGCACAGGTACCTCCTGCTTAGTAACCGTGTCCCAGTACCGTCAGCTGGTTCTCGGTTGTGCCATTGGCTCTGTTCCTTCTGCTGCCCTTCTGGGTTCCAGCACAGTCAGCTGGTCCTCGTTACTTCCATTGTCTCTTGTACCTTCTGCTACCCATCCGGGTTCCAGTACCGCCAGCTGGTTCTCGGCAGTGCCTTTGGCCTAGGTGCCTCCATCTCGGTATCCGAGTTCCAGCAACGTCTGCTGGTCTTTGGTAGTGCTTTGTAGCACAGGTACCTCCTGCTTAGTAACCGTGTCCCAGTACCATCAGCTGGTCCTCGGTTGTGCCATTGGCTCTGTTCCTTCTTCTGTTCCTCCGGGTTCCAGGACAGTCAGCTGGTTCTCGGAAGTTACTCAGCCTTCTTGTACCTTCAGCTACATTTCCAAGTTGAAGATTTTGGAAATTTTTTTTGGGTAATCACTCTGGATCTTTCTGACTCCGACACTGAAGACAATGACCCTGAAGACGACGACCCTGAAGACCACCCGAAGACGACCCCGAAGATGAGGACCCTGAAGACGACGACCCTGAAGACCACCCCGAAGAAGGCGACGACCCCAAGGACGACGACCATGAAGACGACGAGCCTGAACACCACCACAAAGAAGAACTAAAAGATTACCCAGAAGAAGATCACCAACAGGACAAAGAAGATGAACTAAGAGATTACCCAGAAGAAGATCACCAACAGGACAAAGAAGATAAAGACAACCGACAAAATACAGAACAAGAGACAGAAGACCAAGAAGCAGAAGAACAAAAAGCAGAAGAACAATAAGCATAACACCAAAAAATCATAGCAAAATATATGCTCTAAATTATAAGCAGAAGAAGACTAAGCATTGAATGAGGGTGAGTCCGTTCCTCCTCGTGGTGCCCCTGGAAAATGCCTGCTGCTGCAGGCAAAACTGAATGCAGACAAATACTGTTGTAAATCTTTTGTGATAGCAAGAACGGAAGGTGTAATCTTCAAACTTTTACAGATTACAACTACAGGAATGCCTGTCACAAATAAGAATATGATGAAGAAGATGAATAGGAAGAAGATGAAGTATAATATGAAGAAGAATAATAGTAGAATAAGAATATGAGTAATGTTACAAAAAAGAATAATAGGAAGAAGTTGAAGAAGAAGATAAATAAGGTGAAGAAGTTGATGAAAAAGATGCTGCTGCTGAGGATCATGAAGGAGAAAGTGTGGGAGAAGTAAAAAAGAACGTGAAGAGCATGGAAGTAGTGAAACATACAGATGTGCCAAAATAGAAAAAAGATTAACAACATAGTCAATTTCTTCGTAACTCCGAACGTCTTAAAATTTTTTTTTATTCCTGCTATTCCATTTGATTTGGATAAACCTCTATGCCTTTAATGTCTCCTCCACCTCCCCCAATACATTTACATTATTCTTTGTTGTTTTCCTTCATGTACAATTAACCTACAAGGAAAGAAAGGGGTTATTTTAATTCTGATATTTTTGTCCCATTGACTTGCATTGATTTCCGGTATCGGAACTGGCGATATCCGATACTTTTTCAGTATCGGACCGATCCAATCCGATCCGATATTTTGCAATATCGGAAAGTATCACTCAACACTACCCGTGATGTCTCCAGTTTTCAGCATCTGGCGATCAGTGAGGGTTTATATTTTGTACTCTGAGCTGACGTTTTTCTTAATACCATTTCGGGACAGATAAGATGCTTTGATCGTTCACCGCTGTCCGGCCTCATTGCAGATCGGCTATGATAGTTACAGGGGTCTCCTGCAGACCCCAGGTTGTCATACAAACCCATCCATGCCCCATGATCATGTGACAAGTGACGCCAATACTGCACAAAATATTGTTAACATTAACCTCTTCACGATTGATGACTTATATACACATCATCAGTCTTGTCCCTGCCTCCATGCGGCTCCAGCGCTGACTTGATCAGCTACTTTGTGCCCCTACCAGCCGCTGATGGATTCCTGATCCACCCACAGCTGTTAACATGTTAAATGCCGCTGTGAAACTCCGATAGCAGCATTTAACATACCCGCCCTGGAATTGTGTCACTAGCTCTACCTGCGCGTGTACAAGGTGTGCGGAGCAGAGCCGCGCATGTGCAGGGTGTACAGAAATAAAATATTGCACAAAATACCCTACACCTCATACACATATGACTTCGCACCTTACACCTCATACACACATGGCTCTGGTCCGTACACCTCATACACACACGGCTCCGGTCCGTACACCTCGTACACACACAGCTCCGCTCCGTACACCTTGTACACACGAGGCTCCGCTCCGTACACCTTGTACACACGAGGCTCCGCTCCGTACACCTTGTACACACGAGGCTCCGCTCCGTACACCTTGTACACACGAGGCTCCGCTCCGCACACCTTGTACACACGAGGCTCCGCTCCGTACACCTCGTACACATACGGCTCCGCTCCGTACACCTCGTACACACACGGCTCCGCTCCGTACACCTCGTACACACACGGCTCCGCTCCGTACACCTCGTACACACACGGCTCCGCTCCGTACACCTCGTACACACATGGTTCTGCTCCGTACACCTTGTACACACGAGGCTCCGCTCCGTATACCTCGTACACATACGGCTCCGCTCCGTACACCTCGTACACACACGGCTCCGCTCCGTACACCTCGTACACACACGGCTCAGCTCCGTACACCTCGTACACACATGGTTCTGCTCCGTACACCTCGTACACGCACGGCTCCGACCCGTACACCTCGTACACACACGGCTCTGCTCCGTACACCTCGTACACGCACGGCTCCGCTCCGTACACCTCGTACACACATGGTTCTGCTCCGTACACCTTGTACACACACTGCTCTTCCACATCCACACTGTAAACCCCTCCTGACCCCACACATTAACTTCCTCTCATCCAGCACCATGACAACCAGCACAGCAGAGTCCTGCATACACTGAGGCCCCTGATCATGTGACCCATGACTCCTCCCCTCCTGTGACCTCATCACAGGTCCTGTGCGCACAGAGCAGCCATACATGGGTTGAGCCTAGACTGTATGGGCTCCTGCCAGGTCCTGGCTTCAGCCCATACAGTCTAGCTGGCTCACTACTGAAGATGCTAGACTGTATGGGCTCCTTCCAGGTATATATTCTTCAAGATAGCAGACTTTCTGGGCTGCTTCCTGGCCCTGACTGCAGCCCATACATGACACTAGAATGTATGTGCTCCTTCAAGGTATAAATTATTAAAGCCAGCAGAATATATGCGTTCCTTCCAGGTGCCTGACTGCAGCCGATACAGTCTAGCTGGCTCACTACTGAAGATGCTAGACTGTACAGGCTCCTGTCAGGTATATATTACTGTAGATATAGACTGTACGGGCTCCTGTCAGGTATATATTACTGTAGATATAGACTGTATGGGCTCCTGTCAGGTATATATTACTGTAGATATAGACTGTATGGGCTCCTGTCAGGTATATATTACTGTAGATACACTGTACTGGCTCCTGTCAGGTATATATTACTGTAGATATAGACTGTATGGGCTCCTGTCAGGTATATATTACTGTAGATATAGACTGTATGGACTCCTGTCAGGTATATATTACTGTAGATACACTGTACTGGCTCCTGTCAGGTATATATTACTGTAGATATAGACTGTATGGGCTCCTGTCAGGTATATATTACTGTAGATATAGACTGTATGGGCTCCTGTCAGGTATATATTACTGTAGATACACTGTACTGGCTCCTGTCAGGTTTATATTACTGTAGATATAGACTGTATGGGCTCCTGTCAGGTATATATTACTGTAGATATAGACTGTATGGACTCCTGTCAGGTATATATTACTGTAGATACACTGTACTGGCTCCTGTCAGGTATATATATTACTGTAGATATAGACTGTATGGGCTCCTGTCAGGTATATAATATTGTAGATATAGACTGTACAGGCTCCTGTCAGGTATATATTACTGTAGATATAGTCTGTAAGGGCTCCTGTCAGGTATATATTACTGTAGATATAGTCTGTATGGGCTCCTGTCAGGTATATATTACTGTAGATATAGACTGTATGGGCTCCTGTCAGGTATATATTACTGTAGATATAGACTGTATGGGCTCCTGTCAGGTATATATTACTGTAGATATAGACTGTACGGGCTGCTGTCAGGTATATATTACTGTAGATATAGACTGTATGGGCTCCTGTCAGGTATATATTACTGTAGATATAGACTGTACGGGCTCCTGTCAGGTATATATTACTGTAGATATAGACTGTATGGCTCCTGTCAGGTATATATTACTGTAGATATAGACTGTATGGGCTCCTGTCAGGTATATATTACTGTAGATATAGACTGTATGGGCTCCTGTCAGGTATATATTATTGTAGATATAGACTGTACGGGCTCCTGTCAGGTATATATTACTGTAGATATAGACTGTATGGGCTCCTGTCAGGTATATATTATTGTAGATATAGACTGTACAGGCTCCTGTCAGGTATATATTACTGTAGATATAGACTGTAAGGGCTCCTGTCAGGTATATATTACTGTAGATATAGACTGTACGGGCTCCTGTCAGGTATATATTATTGTAGATATAGACTGTATGAGCTCCTGTCAGGTATATATTACTGTAGATATAGACTGTATGGGCTCCTGTCAGGTATATATTACTGTAGATATAGACTGTACGGGCTCCTGTCAGGTATATATTACTGTAGATATAGACTGTATGGTCTCCTGTCAGGTATATATTACTGTAGATATAGACTGTACAGGCTCCTGTCAGGTATATATTACTGTAGATATAGACTGTACGGACTCCTGTCAGGTATATATTACTGTAGATATAGACTGTACGGGCTCCTGTCAGGTATATATTACTGTAGATATAGACTGTATGGGCTCCTGTCAGGTAAAATATTACTGTAGATATAGACTGTACGGGCTCCTGTCAGGTATATATTACTGTAGATATAGACTGTATGGGCTCCTGTCAGGTATATATTACTGTAGATATAGACTGTACGGGCTCCTGTCAGGTATATATTACTGTAGATATAGACTGTACGGGCTCCTGTCAGGTATATATTACTGTAGATATAGACTGTATGGCTCCTGTCAGGTATATATTACTGTAGATATAGACTGTATGGGCTCCTGTCAGGTATATATTACTGTAGATATAGACTGTATGGGCTCCTGTCAGGTATATATTATTGTAGATATAGACTGTATGGTCTCCTGTCAGGTATATATTACTGTAGATATAGACTGTACAGGCTCCTGTCAGGTATATATTACTGTAGATATAGACTGTACGGGCTCCTGTCAGGTATATATTACTGTAGATATAGACTGTATGGGCTCCTGTCAGGTATATATTACTGTAGATATAGACTGTACGGGCTCCTGTCAGGTATATATTACTGTAGATATAGACTGTATGGGCTCCTGTCAGGTATATATTACTGTAGATATAGACTGTACGGGCTCCTGTCAGGTATATATTACTGTAGATATAGACTGTACGGGCTCCTGTCAGGTATATATTACTGTAGATATAGACTGTACGGGCTCCTGTCAGGTATATATTACTGTAGATATAGACTGTATGGGCTCCTGTCAGGTATATATTACTGTAGATATAGACTGTACGGGCTCCTGTCAGGTATATATTACTGTAGATATAGACTGTATGGGCTCCTGTCAGGTATATATTACTGTAGATATAGACTGTACGGGCTCCTGTCAGGTATATATTACTGTAGATATAGACTGTACGGGCTCCTGTCAGGTATATATTACTGTAGATATAGACTGTACAGGCTCCTGTCAGGTATATATTACTGTAGATATAGACTGTACAGGCTCCTGTCAGGTATACATTACTGTAGATATAGACTGTACGGGCTCCTGTCAGGTATATATTACTGTAGATATAGACTGTACGGGCTCCTGTCAGGTAGATATTACTGTAGATATAGACTGTATGGGCTCCTGTCAGGTATATATTATTGTAGATATAGACTGTATGGGCTCCTGTCAGGTATACATTACTGTAGATATAGACTGTACAGGCTCCTGTCAGGTATACATTACTGTAGATATAGACTGTACGGGCTCCTGTCAGGTATATATTACTGTAGATATAGACTGTACGGGCTCCTGTCAGGTATATATTATTGTAGATATAGACTGTATGGGCTCCTGTCAGGTAGATATTACTGTAGATATAGACTGTACGGGCTCCTGTCAGGTATATATTACTGTAGATATAGACTGTATGGGCTCCTGTCAGGTATATATTACTGTAGATATAGACTGTACGGGCTCCTGTCAGGTATATATTACTGTAGATATAGACTGTACAGGCTCCTGTCAGGTATACATTACTGTAGATATAGACTGTACGGGCTCCTGTCAGGTATATATTACTGTAGATATAGACTGTACGGGCTCCTGTCAGGTATATATTATTGTAGATATAGACTGTATGGGCTCCTGTCAGGTAGATATTACTGTAGATATGGACTGTATGGGCTCCTGTCAGGTATATATTACTGTAGATATAGACTGTATGGGCTCCTGTCAGGTATATATTACTGTAGATATAGACTGTACGGGCTCCTGTCAGGTATATATTACTGTAGATATAGACTGTACAGGCTCCTGTCAGGTATACATTACTGTAGATATAGACTGTACGGGCTCCTGTCAGGTATATATTACTGTAGATATAGACTGTACGGGCTCCTGTCAGGTATATATTATTGTAGATATAGACTGTATGGGCTCCTGTCAGGTAGATATTACTGTAGATATGGACTGTATGGGCTCCTGTCAGGTATATATTACTGTAGATATAGACTGTATGGGCTCCTGTCAGGTATATATTACTGTAGATATAGACTGTACGGGCTCCTGTCAGGTATATATTACTGTAGATATAGACTGTACGGGCTCCTGTCAGGTATATATTACTGTAGATATAGACTGTATGGGCTCCTGTCAGGTATATATTACTGTAGATATAGACTGTACGGGCTCCTGTCAGGTATATATTACTGTAGATATAGACTGTATGGGCTCCTGTCAGGTATATATTACTGTAGAATATAGACTGTACGGGCTCCTGTCAGGTATATATTATTGTAGATATAGACTGTACGGGCTCCTGTCAGGTATATATTATTGTAGATATAGACTGTACGGGCTCCTGTCAGGTATATATTATAGTAGATATAGACTGTACGGGCTCCTGTCAGGTATATATTACTGTAGATATAGACTGTACGGGCTCCTGTCAGGTATATATTACTGTAGATATGGACTGTATGGGCTCCTGTCAGGTATATATTACTGTAGATATAGACTGTATGGGCTCCTGTCAGGTATATATTACTGTAGATATAGACTGTACGGGCTCCTGTCAGGTATATATTACTGTAGATATAGACTGTACAGGCTCCTGTCAGGTATACATTACTGTAGATATAGACTGTACGGGCTCCTGTCAGGTATATATTACTGTAGATATAGACTGTACGGGCTCCTGTCAGGTATATATTATTGTAGATATAGACTGTATGGGCTCCTGTCAGGTAGATATTACTGTAGATATGGACTGTATGGGCTCCTGTCAGGTATATATTACTGTAGATATAGACTGTATGGGCTCCTGTCAGGTATATATTACTGTAGATATAGACTGTACGGGCTCCTGTCAGGTATATATTACTGTAGATATAGACTGTACGGGCTCCTGTCAGGTATATATTACTGTAGATATAGACTGTATGGGCTCCTGTCAGGTATATATTACTGTAGATATAGACTGTACGGGCTCCTGTCAGGTATATATTACTGTAGATATAGACTGTATGGGCTCCTGTCAGGTATATATTACTGTAGATATAGACTGTACGGGCTCCTGTCAGGTATATATTATTGTAGATATAGACTGTACGGGCTCCTGTCAGGTATATATTATTGTAGATATAGACTGTACGGGCTCCTGTCAGGTATATATTATAGTAGATATAGACTGTACGGGCTCCTGTCAGGTATATATTACTGTAGATATAGACTGTACGGGCTCCTGTCAGGTATATATTACTGTAGATATAGACTGTATGGGCTCCTGTCAGGTATATATTACTGTAGATATAGACTGTACGGGCTCCTGTCAGGTATATATTACTGTAGATATAGAATGTACGGGCTCCTGTCAGGTATATATTACTGTAGATATAGACTGTATGGGCTCCTGTCAGGTATATATATTACTGTAGATATAGACTGTACGGGCTCCTGTCAGGTATATATTACTGTAGATATAGACTGTACGGGCTCCTGTCAGGTATATATTACTGTAGATATAGACTGTATGGGCTCCTGTCAGGTATATATTACTGTAGATATAGACTGTACGGGCTCCTGTCAGGTATATATTACTGTAGATATAGACTGTACAGGCTCCTGTCAGGTATATATTACTGTAGATACAGACTGTACGGGCTCCTGTCAGGTATATATTACTGTAGATATAGACTGTACGTGCTCCTGTCAGGTATATATTACTGTAGATATAGACTGTACGGGCTCCTGTCAGGTATATATTACTGTAGATATAGACTGTACGGGCTCCTGTCAGGTATATATTACTGTAGATATAGACTGTATGGGCTCCTGTCAGGTATATATTACTGTAGATATAGACTGTACGGGCTCCTGTCAGGTATATATTACTGTAGATATAGACTTTACAGGCTCCTGTCAGGTATATATTACTGTAGATACAGACTGTGCGGGCTCCTGTCAGGTATATATTACTGTAGATATAGACTGTACGTGCTCCTGTCAGGTATATATTACTGTAGATATAGACTGTACGTGCTCCTGTCAGGTATATATTACTGTAGATATAGACTGTACGTGCTCCTGTCAGGTATATATTACTGTAGATATAGACTGTATGGGCTCCTGTCAGGTATATATTATTGTAGATATATACTGTATGGGCTCCTGTCAGGTATATATTACTGTAGATATAGACTGTACGGGCTCCTGTCAGGTATATATTACTGTAGATACAGACTGTATGGGCTCCTGTCAGGAATATATTACTGTAGATATAGACTGTATGGGCTCCTGTCAGGTATATTTTATTGTGGATATAGACTGTATGGGCTCCTGTCAGGTATATATTATTGTAGATATATACTGTATGGGCTCCTGTCAGGTATATAATTACTGTAGATATAGACTGTATGTGCTCCTGTCAGGTATATATTACTGTAGATATAGACTGTACGGGCTCCTGTCAGGTATATATTACTGTAGATATAGACTGTATGGGCTCCTGTCAGGTATATATTACTGTAGATACAGACTGTACGGGCTCCTGTCAGGTATATATTACTGTAGATATAGACTGTACGGGCTCCTGTCAGGTATATATTACTGTAGATATAGACTGTATGGGCTCCTGTCAGGTATATATTACTGTAGATACAGACTGTACAGGCTCCTGTCAGGTATATATTACTGTAGATATAGACTGTAAGGGCTCCTGTCAGGTATATATTACTGTAGATATAGACTGTATGGGCTCCTGTCAGGTATATATTACTGTAGATATAGACTGTATGGGCTCCTATCAGGTATATATTACTGTAGATATAGACTGTACGGGCTCCTGTCAGGTATATATTACTGTAGATATAGACTGTACGGGCTCCAGTCAGGTATATATTACTGTAGATATAGACTGTACGGGCTCCTGTCAGGTATATATTACTGTAGATATAGACTGTACGGGCTCCTGTCAGGTATATATTACTGTAGATATAGACTGTACGGGCTCCTGTCAGGTATATATTACTGTAGATATATACTGTACAAGCTCCTGTCAGGTATATATTACTGTAGATATAGACTGTATGGGCTCCTGTCAGGTATATATTACTGTAGATATAGACTGTATGGGCTCCTGTCAGGTATATATTACTGTAGATATAGACTGTATGGGCTCCTGTCAGGTATATATTACTGTAGATATAGACTGTACGGGCTCCTGTCAGGTATATATTACTGTAGATATAGACTGTACGGGCTCCTGTCAGGTATATATTATTGTAGATATAGACTGTACAAGCTCCTGTCAGGTATATATTACTGTAGATATAGACTGTATGGGCTCCTGTCAGGTATATATTACTGTAGATATAGACTGTATGGGCTCCTGTCAGGTATATATTATTGTAGATATAGACTGTACAAGCTCCTGTCAGGTATATATTACTGTAGATATAGACTGTATGGGCTCCTGTCAGGTATATATTACTGTAGATATAGACTGTACGGGTGTCATGTGTGCATTGCCACGAAGATCGTCGCGGTTGCACATTTTGACTTCTCACAGCTGAGCTGCTGTTTCTTTGTGTTTGGCAGCTAGGGAGTTAATTCTGTCTGTGCTCGGTGCTGGGACTGGGTGCAGTTTCTCCCGGCTGCAATTGATTATTTGTTGATTGGTTTCCTTTAAATTCCTGGTTGTCTGCTTGGGGAGTTGCCAGTGAAACCTTCATGCAGACCACAGATAGGAATGAATCTGTATAGACTTTAGTTGTGAGTGTAATGTATGTGATACAGTTCATATAGCGTCTTGTGCTTGGGTGCGATGAAAATACTTGAGACACAGGTTGATAAAGAAAGTCTTGTATTGCTTCATACAAATTGGCAAAAATAAACACACAGGTTGCAAACACAGAAGCAGGAGACACAGCAGGCCAGAGTAATCTAAGTTCATCAATAACTCTCCACAACAGATTCAGATCTTCTTCTATGTTACCGCAAGTCCATGCAAACGTGAGGCTTTCAAGAGCAGAGTTCAGAGTCCACAAGTGCTTCAGAGTTTCTCAGTAGAAATGGCTGGAGTACAAGGTCCAAGGCTTCAGGAGTCAGAACACAGGTTCACTGCAGGCTAGATTCTGAAGCACTGATTGCTCAGGTGTGGCTGTTTAAGAAGCAAACGGAGAGAATCAGGGCGGGAACATGCAAGCTGGAAAACTCCATTTTAACTGAGGCAAGATAGCTGCAGCAAAACAGAAAGCAAAATGGCCGACGAACAAACTGAGTTTCAGAAACAGATACACAGAACCTTACATTACTCCCCCCTTAGGGGCAACCTCCGGATGACCTCAGACCAGGCTTGTGTGGGTACCTCTGATGAAACTGACGGAGCAAGCGAGGAGCATTAACGTTATTGACTGGCTCCCATGAGTTGTCCTCCACTGGGTAGCCCTGCCATTTAATCAGATATTGTAACTGATTTCTATACAACCTGGAATCTAAAATCCTTTCCACCACAAATTCTTCCTGACCATCGACTAGCACTGGGTCAGGGCAAGGAGAAGAACGTCCAGGAAACGTATTGGGTGTTGCAGCCTTTAGTAGGGATACATGAAAGACAGGGTGGATTCTCATAGTTCTGGGCAATTGAAGACGACAAGCAACGGCACTTATAATCTTACTGATTTTATAGGGTCCAATGTACTTATGTCCCAACTTAGACGATGGAATCCTTAACTTAAGATTTCTGGTTGACAGCCAGACCAGGTCTCCTACCTTAAAAGCTGGTGCAGGTTTACGAAATTTATCTGCTGCCTTCTTGTACCTTTCCTGAGCCGATTCCAGATTCTCCTTTAGAAGATCCATATTCTTCTGTAAAGTCGTGACTCTTTCAGCCACTGCTGGCAAAGGCGTCTCTATGGGAAATCGTGGTAGAATGTTAGGATGATAACCTAAATTAGAGTAAAAAGGAGACTGTTTAGTGGAGGCACTCTGAGAGTTGTTGTAAGAGAACTCAGCCAATGGAAGTAAGATCCACCCAATCATCCTGTAGGTGGCAGATAAAGCAGCGGAGATACTGCTCCAGGTTTGATTGGTTCGTTCGGTTTGTCCATTAGTCTGGGGATGAAAAGCAGAAGAAAGGTTTACTTTAATGTCCAATGCTGCACAGAAATTTTGCCAAAACCTAGAAGTGAATTGCACCCCTCGATCCGAAATAACCTCATCCGGTACTCCATGTAAACGAAACACATCTTTAATCATCAAATCTGATGTCTGTTTTGCAGTGGGTAAGCCGACACAAGGGATAAAATGAGCTGCCTTTGTTAAACGATCAACCACCACTAGAATAGTGTTCTTCCCTTGAGAGGTTGGTAATTCCACAATGAAGTCCATAGAAATGGATCCCCACGGGCGGGACGGGGTGGGAAGAGGCTGTAACAGACCAGTTGGTGAAGAGCGAGGTGTTTTGCATCTTGCACAAACCTCACACGAAGTGACATAGTCCAAAACATCCTTCCTACAAGTGGGCCACCAAAAGAAACGAGAAAGAAATTCCTGTGTCTTTAGAATTCCTCTATGCCCGGCTATTTTGGAATCGTGAATGAGTTGCAATACTCTCAATCTGACTGTTTCAGGTATATACAGACGTTGTCCCAGAATCCACACACCATTCTTAAAGACAAGACTTACGTCCCTTGGGGGTTGAGCCAAAAAAGAATCCGCATGGTATGCTTCCTTGATGTCTTTAATTAGGTCTTGATGATGAATCACTCCTAGGAATCTAGAGTCAGGAAGAATAGTCTTAGGAGGAGTAATTGGACGTGTCTCTGCTGAGTAAATCCTAGAGAGTGCATCAGCCTTTCCATTGCGCGATCCTGGTCTATAAGAAATAATAAAATTAAATTGGTTTAAGAAAAGATTCCAGCGAGCCTGGCGAGGAGTCAGGCACTTAGCCGACCTGATAAACTCAAGATTACGATGATCTGTCAGAACGACTATTTGCTGTGCAGCTCCTTGAAGAAGGTGTCTCCATTCTTTGAAGGCGGCAATAATGGCCAACAACTCTCTATTGCCCACATCGTAGTTCTTCTCAGCCGAAGACAACTGCTGGGAAAAGAAGGCACAGGGATGCAAGACATTCTTCTCACCTGTTCTCTGAGAGAGTATAGCTCCCACGGCACAGTCTGAAGCATCCACCTCTATTATGAAGGCAAGCTCTGGGTTGGGATGTACTAGGATAGGTGCAGTGGTAAATTTATCTTTTAGACGGGAAAATGCTTCCTGGGCTTGGGGAGTCCAGGAGAACTTAGACTCTTTCCGGGTAAGTTGGGTGATAGGTGACACTACCTCAGAGAAATTTCTAATGAAACGTCTATAGAAGTTTGCAAACCCGATGAAGCGCTGTACCTCCTTCACATTTCTAGGACTTGGCCAATCATTGATGGCTTGGGTTTTACTTCCATCCATACTAATTCCTTGTGTAGACAGTACATACCCCAGAAATTGAATTTCGGTCTTATGGAATTCACACTTTTCAAGCTTGATGTAAAGATGATTTTGTCTTAGACGTTCCAAGACCATTCTCACATGTCCATGATGTTCCTCTGTGGAGTTAGAAAAAATTAAAATATCATCCAAATAAATTACCACGAATGTATCTAGGAGATCCCTGAAGATGTCATTCACCAAGTGTTGGAAAGTGGCTGGGGCGGTACTCAGACCAAAAGGCATAACCAGATATTCAAAGTGTCCATAGCGTGACCTGAATGCAGTCTTCCATTCATCCCCAGGTCTAATACGGACTAAGTTATAGGCCCCACGAAGATCTAGTTTAGAAAAAATTTTGGCATGTCGCACTCTCTCCAATAACTCAGGGATTAAAGGCAATGGATAACGGTTTCTAATAGTAACCTTATTAAGTTCCCTATAGTCTACGCATGGTCTCAGGGATCCATCTTTCTTCTTTACAAAGAATATGGGTGCCCCTGCAGGAGATGAAGAGGGGCGTATGAAGCCCTTGGCTAGATTTTCGTCTATGTACTCTTTTAAAGCCTTCAGCTCGGGCCCCGCCAGGGGGTAGATCTTACCAAAAGGTATCTCTGCTCCAGGCAATAATTCAATTGGACAATCATATGGACGGTGAGGAGGAAGCTGGTCAGCGTTCTTCTTGTCACATAAATCCACATAGTCCTGGTATACAGCTGGTATTCAGGGACTGACATGGTTCCTTTAGGAACAGAGCAAGCTGAAATTTTTTGACTCATCTGTTTCTCTGGAAAGTGTAATTCCTTGTCTCCCAGTTAATGGTAGGATTCTGAGCCTGCAGCCATGGTAGCCCTAGAATAATGGGAAAGTGAGGAGAAGAGATAAGCATAAAGGACAGTTTCTCTTGATGATCTTTACCCATAAGAACCTTTAAAGGCTCTGTTTCCTGATCCACTGGTCCAGAGGTCAGCAGGGAGCCATCCACAGTTTCCATCTGTACTGGAGCAGCCTTCTTCACTGAACGTATTCCCTGTTTTAGAGCAAAGGAGACATCCATAAAATTTCCACTTGCACCTGAGTCGATCATAGCAGAGCTAGACACCCAGGCTGAGTCAACCCAGAGTTTGATGGAAAGAAAACAGTGAGAATTGTTTTTCTTACAACTCAGCTGGGACACCGCTGAGGAAACTTGAAAGATGGCAGCATTTACACAGTCAACGTCCTCAGAGGTAACGGAGTTTAAGTCCGAGAAATCAAGATCTGTTGCTGCAGCTCTCTCTGGAGCCTGAGGCTCGGACCTGACAGATCCCCTCTCGCAACACTCACAATGAATGAGTGCTGCAGTAGTCTTGCGAGAACGGCTGGGACAGTTAATAATAAAGTGCCCTGACTTACCACAATAAAAACATAGATTCTCCTTAAAACGATGTTCCTTGCGTGCATCACTAACCCGTCGTAGTAAAGAGTCTACCTGCATGGGTTCAGGTTCAGGTTCCCGTGTAATCCTATTCAAAGGTTCCTTAGCTGGAGAGGAAGGTAGGAAAAGGTTAGTACGATTGCTTTCGAACCATCTCTCTTGCCTGCGTTCAGTTAAACGAGTATCAATACGGATGCAGTAGTTAATAAAGTCACCTAACGCAGTGGGAGGGTCGGCACGAGCAAGTTCATCCTTAATTAGTGGGGATAACCCCTTTCGAAAAATAGATTTTTTGGCGGAATTGTCCCAGGTGGTATCAAGGGCCCATCTCCTGAAATCCAAGGCATATTCAGCTACTGAGTGCTTACCTTGGCGCAAAGCTAACATGGCTGCTTCAGCTGTTGCACCTCGATTGGGGTCATCAAACACCTGCCCCATGGCTGAAATAAAATCATCAAGGTGATTCAAACAATCATCCTCAGTCTCAATCAGAGGGTTTGCCCATATCAAAGCCTTGTTGGTAAGCAACATAATTATAGTAAGCACCTTAGATCGTTCAGTAGGAAATTGTGAAGCATGTGCAGAAAAAAAAAGATTACATTGATTAACAAATCCCCTGAATTTTTCACGTTCACCACCAAAACGAAAAGGGGGCAACTTGGGAATCCCAGAACTCGGGGCCACGGCAGGAGCCTGGACTTGCCCCTCCAGAACCTCAATCCTGGCTCGCAAATCCTGAGTAGTCTGTCCAACCACTTGCAAATTGTGATTATTTAGGTCCTGAAGATTTGTAAAACGGGTCTTTAAATTCTGCAAATCTGCAAGGATATTATCAGTCACTCCACAAAGTTCCTTTATGCGGGCCTCCATTTTCCAGATCTTTTAAGACAGGATACTGGAAGAAGAGGAGAGAAAAAAAAAACAATAGTGTTCACCTGTGGCAACACTGAAGAAAGAAAAAACTTTAAGGGAACTGCTCACCTGGAATGGTTGTGAGAAGTCACAACCACTATCATCACAGAAAGCTTTCAACCAGACATCTGATATCCAGAGTTTCAGCAGACAAAAAGAGAAGAGAAAAAAAAAACAAACAATAGTGTTTACCTGTGATAACACTGCAGAAAAAAACTTAAGGGAATTGCTCACCTGGAATGGTTGTGAGAAGTCACAACCACTGTCATCACAGAAAGTACAACCGGACATCCGATATCCACAGTACAGCAGACAAGCCTTTCCAGACCCAGCAGACACTAACGTTTGGCTTCAGAATCTTGTAATGTATGTGATACAGTTCATATAGCGTCTTGTGCTTGGGTGCGATGAAAATACTTGAGACACAGGTTGATAAAGAAAGTCTTGTATTGCTTCATACAAATTGGCAAAAATAAACACACAGGTTGCAAACACAGAAGCAGGAGACACAGCAGGCCAGAGTAATCTAAGTTCATCAATAACTCTCCACAACAGATTCAGATCTTCTTCTATGTTACCGCAAGTCCATGCAAACGTGAGGCTTTCAAGAGCAGAGTTCAGAGTCCACAAGTGCTTCAGAGTTTCTCAGTAGAAATGGCTGGAGTACAAGGTCCAAGGCTTCAGGAGTCAGAACACAGGTTCACTGCAGGCTAGATTCTGAAGCACTGATTGCTCAGGTGTGGCTGTTTAAGAAGCAAACGGAGAGAATCAGGGCGGGAACATGCAAGCTGGAAAACTCCATTTTAACTGAGGGCAAGATAGCTGCAGCAAAACAGAAAGCAAAATGGCCGACGAACAAACTGAGTTTCAGAAACAGATACACAGAACCTTACAGTGAGCTCCTTAGTTGTTTTAAGCTCAACTTGGTTAGAGTTTATTTCCCAGACCATTTATGTTCCTTTGGTGTTTGAGTGTGTATGCAAGCGAGTGTTATCCTGTCTGTCTTATATGTCTAATCTGTGTATTTAGCTGAGATCAGCCCATATCCCTTTGGTGGTAGTCAGGATCCTTCTTAGGACTGATTACAGGGTTCAGGGTCTGATAGGAGACAGGGTTAGGTTGGAGACTTGGACCTCTGAACCATTATCAGTACCTCCAAGGTGAGGGATTAGTTAGGACCCCAGTTTAGGGTCAGGTTAGATCCCGGTCCACCTCTTTCCTGTTTCAGCTCATCAAGTCCTCAAGATTAACCCTGAGTTCAGCAGATATCGTGTCAGGTAAATCTATTCTATACTTACATGCTGATGTTGCTATACTAGTTGTTGTATAGAGTGTTGTTCCTGTATTAATAGTTTACTGACATTGTATACATATCATTAGACAGCGTGACATTTTCACTGGCCATAAAAATTATCTCCAGTTACCATGGATCCAGTAGCCCAGCTGGCTCTGCAGTTGCAGGGATTATCCATGGAGCTGACGGACATTAAGTCCAAAGTTTTGTCTCCCCTGGAGCAAACCAGAGTTGAACCTAAAGTAGCTCTCCCGGACAGGTTCACTGGTGGGCGAGACAAATTTTTCACCTTCCGGGAGGCATGTAAATTGTATTTTCGGCTTCGGCCTCGATCATCAGGGAGTGAGGAGCAGAGAGTGGGAATTGTTATCTCACTTCTGCAAGGGGACCCTCAATCCTGGGCATTTTCCCTTCCTCCGGGATCCCCGGCTCTACTGTCTGTAGATCAATTTTTTACTGCCCTGGGATTGGTATATGATGACCCAGATCGGGTCTCTCTTGCTGAGACAAAATTACGTAAGATACAGCAGGGAGATCGTCCGGCAGAGGAATTTGCTTCTGAGTTTCGTAGATGGGCCATAGATACTCAGTGGAATGACCCAGCTCTTAGGAGCCAGTTTTGTCATGGGCTTTCTGATAAATTAAAAGACGTTTTGGCTCAGTATGAGTCTCCTCCTTCTCTGGAGGCTGCTATGGCCTTAGCTATCCGTACTGATAGACGGCTTCGGGAGAGGGGTGAGGTAACCCCACTCCCTGTTGTTTCTCCACCTACCACTAAAGTCCCTTATGTTGAGGTTCCCCTTGTCTGTTCGGATGAGCCTATGCAGTTGGGAGGGATATCATTCGTAGGAGGGGATTGGCGGTACGCCGCAGGACTAGAAGATGTTTTTTCTGCGGGAAAGAGGGACATTTTGTTGGAGAATGTCCATCCCG